>CAUYLG010023198.1:0-52905 GCA_963573385.1 Cacajao melanocephalus
GGACTACAGGCTGCGCCACCATGCCCAGCTAATTTTTGTATTTTTAGTAGAGACGGGGTTTCACCATGTTGACCAGGATAATCTCAATCTCTTGACCTAGTGATCCACCCACCTCGGCCTCCCAAAGTGCTGGGATTATAGGCGTAAGCCACCGCGCCCAGCCCTATCTGAAGACTCTTCATGAGGCCCTTTTCTACTTTTTTGAGTTTTTCATATAGTTAACTACGCCTGGGGAGGATGTCTCCAGCATTCTCCACAACAAAAGTAAGTATTAACCAAATAATCTGTGTCCAGAACCAAGGGCCTATACTCACATTCACAAAATAATTATAGGCAGAAACAGAGCATAATATGAGTAAAGGAGCAAGCCTTCCTAAACCATTTGATATTTTCAGAAAAGATGTGCACCCACCTCTTTCCTGATACATCACAGTTATTTTCAGCATAAACTCAGCATGGACCAATCCTTTATATCCTTCTCTCAAAACAACAGTGAATTCAATAACCCATTATTCATCTTTATTAGCTTTGGAAAAAGTGGCTAAACTGTGGCTTCCATAATGGATTCATGAGGACCACAAACCCACCATAACCAACTGCGTTACACACAGTAAATATTAATAGCAGCTAGCAATTAAACTGGTGGATGTGACAAAATTTAACTAGCAGGACCTCCATCCCAACCGCCCTAATAGTTTTCTTAATGGTTTTGACAATTAACCACAAACTACTACTTTTAGATAAATAATTATTTGTAACATATATATTACCTTACAGTGCTACTAAGAGGGTAAACATTCTAAATTTTTAATACTCTAGACCTTACAATTGCCTTACATGTGCAAATCAAAGATCACAAAACTACAAACCAGGGTTTCATTCTTCTTTATGAGAGAACCCTAAAACATTTTATTCCAATCCATTCTAGAATCTCCCTAGGCTCTCCCTAAAAGTCTTGCCTCAGATTCAGAAATCTATCTAAAGTTCTATTCCCAGCACTGATGCTGAATCTTCCCTTTGCCTTCATCTCTCAACTGTAAAATGGTATAAGAAGAACATTCATCCCCTATATAACTAAAAAATATGAATGAGGCTGGGTGCAGTGACTCATGCCTGTAATCTCAGCACTTTGGGAGGCTAAGATGGGTGGATTACTTAAGGTCAGGAGTTTGAGACCAGCCTGGTGAAACCCCACTGCCATAAAAATACAAAAATTAGCTGGGTGTGGTGGCGTGCACCTGTAATCCCAGCTGCTCAGGAGGTTGAGGCAGAAGAATTGCTTGAATCCGGGAGGCAGAGGTTGCAGTGAGCCAAGATCATGCCACTGCACTCCAGCCTAGGTGACAGAACAAGACTCCATCTTACTCATATGAGTAAGTGGTGGCCTCTGGGAACAGACATAAGAGGACAGCAAGCAAAGTGCCTGCAAGATAGTAGGAAAATCATAAACATATCCTATCACGTCACCAAAGATCAAACAACACAGTTTGTTTGCTTTCACATAATGTCAAGAGCAGCCCCTACATAGATAGACAGCCGCCCAGCTGATAGTCATCAGCTGCAAGTGGAGGCCTAAAACAGATCAAGCAAGTAACAGAGTAATTAGTGAAATTTGTGAACTCTACACAAGAAAGGGGAGCTGCTAGAGCCATACTTCCTAAAAGGCAGATGGTAGTAATACTGTTTATTAGAAACAGTAATAATCATAATAGGAGCAGTATAACCTTCCTCCACCTTTAAAAGGAAAAATGACCATAAAAAGATGTGTGCAAACACAGATTTTTCAGGTTTTCTTTCAGTACAACAGAGTAGCATGCACATTAAAGCACATAGTGAAATGTAGATGCTGTCCCTCACAATGCCTACCACATTCTTTGTGGGATTTCTTTTATTGGATTTCACAGGATGCAGCCATTATAAATGGCCCTACATTACCTACACAAAAAAACCTACTGACACTCCCTTCTCAGTGATTATAGCTTGTACTGGTTCAGAGGACAGCAAATGGTTGAAACTATTTCCAGGAAAAATGATGACATGCAAGGATATATTGTTCAGATTATTGCCCTGAAATAGTGTATAATATTATTGAATTACATTGTCTTGAATTGCTTGGCTCCTTTTGCCAATTTAAGTGATGCTGTATTTTACCTTTACACTAGCCCTACCTTCCAGAACAAAAGAAAAAAGTCAGTGAGCCAGATAGGAGCAAATGATAAGCAGGACACAAAAATGGTCATGATTTGCTACTCAATACATGCATATTATTGTTAAATAAAAAGCCTTTTAAAGTATTTTTTATTTGTACCTTCTAAAGAAAAATGGTAATAAAAATGAAAAGCCAAGAGCAATTTTCTTTAACACTTCTCAGCATGTTTTTTTTTCTTTCAAGCCCCAGTAAAGTTAGGCCAGAGAGACATAAATAAAGCCATAGGAGCACAGAGCTGGACTTCAGCCATTATCTGAGTCAGCTGTTCGCCAGGTGACTGTACAGATAGAACCACGAGGCTCAGCTGGAATGTTTTCAAGCAAAACGCTATGTTACAGAAAACACAAATCATCATAATCCTATTAAATGAATAAGCCATAGGTCATCTCCTTTCCACTGCTATTTGTCCAATAACAGCCCTATGTATCATTCCTATTTTAAGTGTCTAAGAAATATCAAAATGGGTTTAAAAAAAAATACCTGTACGATTAGGAAGAATGTTCTGCAATGTGTGAACTGAGAGACCTGGAGGAAATTTTCTCTTAATTTTCCTCCTAACTGGCTCTAAAGAAATCTTGAGCCTCTTTACACTGTTGGTTACATCTATCACTGAGGAGGATCCACGGCCCTTCCCGCTCATATGAGGAAATCTAAAGGAAATTCACCCGTCCTTTCCCTGGAACCCACAGAAACAACTCCCCCCTGCCACCCCGCAAAAAAGTCCTATTCATATCATAATTTTCTGTCAACCTAAAAACTACAAGCTTTCTTTAAACTCTTCTGCAGCACAAATTTAAGTGAAAAATGAACTTCAGTCAACTAATTGCACTCCCAAGTCAAGCTTCCCAACTTTACGGAGCTCAGTTTCAGAGGCAGACGAAGATGACTTCTCAGGTACTATGCAGTGAAATGAGTACGTGATTATAATAACATTAATATACTTCATTTTAAAATAAAAATCTGCAACGTAACATATAACAGCGAAGTATGCAAATTTAAGTATACAGCTTGATGATTTCAACATATATAATACGTGTGTATAAACCTACTACCAATGTTCTGATAAAACATAGAGTAAATGAAAGCAATTATGACCTCTGAACCATTTACTAACTATATGACCTTGGACAAATTACTTAAATTCTTAGACCTTTTTTCATCTGTAAAAACCAGATAACTATAATTTGTCCCTTAAAATATTATTGTAAGGATTAAGTAGAATAGTCCATAAGAAGCACCTAGTGCATTGACCAATAAACCATTATAACTGCTATTGTTATTACTATATAAGTGCCAAAAAATTTGATAGTATAAAAGTCAAACAGTCATTATTTCAAGTTAAACCTCTCCAATGTGTTTGCACTAAATATTTCCCATTCTATTGATTCTCTAGCCTCAGAGGGAGGAGATAAGTCTATTAGCACATTGTAGACCCCAACAGGTAGGAGAGCAGCTTACCTTGTGGGCACAGGAACTTCAGTCAGGGCACCCAGCATGACAGCCTGCTGTAGCCTAACAAAGGCAATGAAAGGAGTATCCAAAAAGTCAACCTCCCCAACAAGCACGTTGGAAGCTTCTGCATCACGTGGCAATTTTTTCATGAACTTATTCTTCAGCTGCATGAGAAGAACCAACAAAACACAATTTAGTTCCAGAGAGAGGAACAAAAAGAGACATCCCATGTATCACTCACAGGAAATTCCTTTTTACAAATCTACATACAACATGTTCTAGCTGGCCACTTCTATATTATGTTTAAACATTCTATTATAGTAAACATTTATCTGTACTTGGATTAAAAAATATTGGGGAATAATCACATGGTTTACATATAAAACAATGTATCACACAACTCCATTCATGTATATATTCATTCAGTCAACAAAAACTTATTGAAAATCTACTATAAGCCAGGCAATACTATAAGCCTTAGGGATACAGGGATGGATAGGCTAATTACATGTCCCTTTTAGTCTCATATTCCCATAGGGGAAAAATAAAATATAAAGTGCTGATAAGCACTAAGTTAAAACAGGTTTAAAAAAACATACTATTTTAGAGAGGGTATTCAGGGAAGGCCTCTGAAGAAATACATTTGACACTGCAGTAAAAATACAAGCTATGCAAAAATCAGAGCAAAGAATATTCTAGGCCAAAAGAAAGGCAAATGCAAAGACTCTGTGACAAGAAGCTGTTTGGCAGTTACGGGAAAAGTAAGAAGCCAAATGTGGTAGAAACTAAAGAAGCAAAGGAGAGAAAACAGTAGCCAAAGGAAGTTGCATAGGTAAGGAGTGAACAAGATTGTAGGGTACAATAGGCCACAATAAGGAGTTTTGGAAGTTGCAGGCAGGAATTACCTACCAAAAGCCCAAGTAGAAAGATGGAGTGGAGCAGGAAGACATAAATTTGGGAGATATCACCACGTAAACAGTATTTGGTACCATAAGACAGGATGGCACAATCCTGGGTGTGAGTGTAGACAGAGCAGAAGGTTAAGAGGTAAGTCCTGGGCCACTCTAACTTTTATAGGAATAAGAGAACAGATAGGCAGAGAACACTGCAAAAGAAGAGGAAAACCAGGACTTCACCAGCAGCCAGGTGAAAAACAGCTCAATAAGGAGAGTATATCAGTTGAATCACAGGCTGCTGAAGGTTCAGGTAAGATGGCAGCTAAGAATGGACCAATGAATTTGGCAAGATGGAGGTGCTGGGGATCTTGACAAGAGCTGTTACAGTGGACACCAGGGAGTAAAGATAATTATTTTGAGAAATGTTGCTGCCAAAAAAAAAAAAAAAGCTGAGAAGTGGGAAAGCTAGGGGAGGAGGGAAAAAAACAGATTTCTTTCTTTTATTTTTTTTGAAATAGAACTATTGTATTAACAAACAATGCATCTTGATAGAAAATATTAAAGAACTGGTTGAGAAGTGAAAAGATTCCATCAAATTTCTTATTTGGATAATATAAATAAATAAACACATATTAAGACCTACCAACTTAAAAAAATGTAGTTAAATCAGTCGTAAGGCAAAATTTCAGTATATTAGAGAAATATCATTTTAATTCATGGGTTAAGCCTTTTTGTTTTCATAGTCCTCACTTTTTTTTAAATTTTACTCTACGTGTATACTAGCATTTCTCCCCATGTTATCCCTCCCCACCCTCCCCACCCCCCCGCTGTCCCCACTTTTTAATTACAAAGGAGATGCCGATAGGGGAAAGAGGCCGATATCTGATTTTCAATAAATGTTATAAGTTCGAGTAGAAGGACTTGAGATTACCTAAACATTACTAGTTAACAATTTATTTCATTTATCTATGATCTTTTCTTCAAAAAAAAGCAGATAATTGAGGACTTCTATGATTTTCTTTAATTTTTAATGCATCATTTTCATGAAGAAGGAAAAATCAGACTTGATTTTGTCACTGACACAGTGGCATAGTTTCTCAAATACAGTACTTTTTATTCTACTTTAGGTTCTGGGGTACATGTGCAGATCATGCAGGGTTGTTGCACAGGTACTTACATGGCAAGGTGGTTTGCTGCCTCCATCCCCGTCACCTATATGTGGCATTTCTCCCCATGTTATGCTCCCCTCCCTGTGTCCATGTATTCTCATTGTTCAACACACACCTATGAGTGAGAACATGCGGTGTTTGATTTTCTGTTCTTGTGTCAGTTTGCTGAGAATGATGGTTTCCAGATTCATTCATGTCCCTATAAAGGACATGAACTCATCATTTTTTATGGCTGCATAGTATTCCATGATGTATATATCTATCATTGATGGGCATTTGGCGTGGTTCCAGGTCTTTGCTATACAAAACTCTTTCTAAAGCTCCCTAGACTTTTCACCATGACTTTCTCACAACAACCTTGTAGTTAGGACAAGTCTTATTATCACATTGTAATAATAACTTTTTAAAAGAAGCTCACAAAGTCCAAGTATGGAGTGGAGATTAAACTCTCATCTCTTTCTCTTTGCATCTATCGTATTTAGTTCCCGCATGTTGAGCAACATGACAAAAATAATTGCAAAGGTACAGCACTTCTCTAAGCAATAAAATATGGCACTTTGAAAAGCAAAGCTAAAACTACTTTTAGCCTTCATGATCACAGTCCATTTTTTCAGAACTGTCTTAATGATATAAAAATTACCACATATTTGTAAAACCAAAAATAGCATATTAAGGCCAGGTCTGTGTGAGCCCTGCATGAGACAGGAGTGGCCTTGCGCAGCTGCAGTAACACAGGGCGAGGGGCCTTCAAACCGTCAAGGATTCTTCCGTACCTCAAGGAGATTTCTGGTGCTGCTTTCCTCCAACTGCCTCTTGCGTGAGCTACTAACCATGAACTGGGCTGTGGGAGTCCTGCCCACCAGCCAGAGAATAGGCCTGCAAACCTCAATTCCTTCACAGGGGGCTGGCTCCGTGTCCCCACCAGGCCACATGCGTGCATCCCACTCAGGGGTGGCTGGCCCTTCACTCCCGTCTCCAAGATGGTGACTGTCAAGCGTGAACTTGCCAAGAATTTCACTTTGGAGGAGGCCGCTCATCCCAATAAGATCTCCATTATAGGAACTGGATCAGTTGGCATGGCCTGTGCTCTCAGCATCTTATTAAAAGGTTTGGGTGATGAATTCGCCTTTGTGGATGTTGATGAAAGCAAACTGAAGGGTGAGACAACGGATCTTCAATATGTCAGCCCTTTCATAAAAATGCCAAGCACTGTTTCCAGCAAAGATTACAGTGTCACGGCAAAGTCCAGCTTAGTCATTATTATAGTAGGTGAACGTCCAGCAAAAGGAGAAACACACCTTGATACAGTCCAGTGAAATGTGTTCATTTTCATATTCATGATTTATAGTACTACCCAATACAATCCCCACCACAAACTGATAGTAGTTTCTAATCCAGTGGCTATTTTAACTTAAGTATCCTGGAAATTGAGTGCATTTCCCAAAAGCCATGTTATTGGAAGTGGCTGTAATCCAGACATTGCCCGTTTCCATTTCTTCATTGGGCAAAGGCTTGATATCCACTCTGAAAGCTGTAATAGGTGGATCCTTGAAGAGCATGGGGACCCAAGTGCTCCTGTGTGGAGTGGAGTGAATAATGCTGGCATCCCTCTTGAGGATCTGAACTCAGATAGAAGAACTCATAAAGATCCTGAACAGTGGGGAAAAGTCCACAACGAAGTGATTGCCTGTGGCTATGAGACAGTTAAAATGAAAGGTTACACTAATTGGGCCATTGGCCTATCTGTAGCTGATTTAACAGAAAGCATTTTGAAGAATCATAAGAGAGTACATCCAGTTTCCACCATAATTAAGGGCTTTTATGGAATCAATGAAGAAGTATTCCTCAGCATTCCTTGTATCCTGGGACAGCATGGCATTACAGACCTTATGAAGATATAAAGCTGTCCCCTGAAGAGGAGACCCAGTTGGAAAAGAGTGCTGAAAGACTCTGGGAAATTTAAAAGGAGCTCCAGCTTTAAAGTTGTTTAAAGCTATCAGTCTGGGGATTTTTTGTTACTGTTTTTTGGTAACAATCATTTTATTTTTAAAATTGTTGTATTATTTTAGTTTTATACTTTTCACTGAGAAAAATTTCAAAAGTAGCTGCAAAATGGAGTACGTAATAACAAATTCCTGTTTATCAACCACTCAACTTTATTGGATTTTACCCTTATGTCATGTTTGTTTCAATCTTTATTTTTAAAGAAAAATCCCACAACTGAAGTTGAGTACATCCCAACTCCACTTCCTTCACTTTTCCCCTAGGGTTCTGAAACCAGTGTTTATTCTTCTCATGTAAAATTTATTATACATGTGTATGGGCATACACATGATATAGTATTGTTTCTCAGGCATTTAAGCTTTTTATATATAGTATCATACTCAATGTATCATTCTTTACCTTGTGTTTTTTAACACAACATCATGCTTTTTAGAGAAATACACATTGATAAAAGTAGCTCTACTACAATCATTTGAAGGGCTGCAAACGACTTCATTGTATAAATATATCACAATTTATACATCCTACTATTAGGCAGTTATAAATATTTCTGCAGTGTTGCAATACAGATAATTTTTGCCTTATGATCTCAATATTTGAGCTTATTTAATGTGAATACCTAAACGTATAATTCCTGAGTCCTAGAGAAGTTCCTCCTAGCTCCCAGCTAAAGACTTCCTGACTAAAACACCAAAAGCAATGGCAACAAAACCAAAATTGACAAATGAGATCTAATTAAACTAAAGAGCTTCTGCACAGCAAAAGAAACTATCATCAGCGTGATCAGGCAACCTACATAATGGGAGAAAATTTTTGCGATCTATCCATCTGACAAAGGACTAATATCCAGAATCTACAAGGAACTTAAATTTACAGATTTCTTTTTTTTAATGGGAGATATTACAGCACTTTTGGAATGTAAGTGAGAATGGTCTAGTAGAGACAGATTGATGCTGCAAGAGAGATAGGGGATAAATGCAGAAGTGGTTTAAGCATCTTTAAATTATTGAAAAGAGACAATATTCACCTTACAGGTAGAAAAGTTAGCTTTAGATAGGAACACAGAGTTTATCAATCCTAACCAGGGAAAGCAGACTAGATGGGTACTAATGGGAGTACACATTGGGAGATTTAGTGGGATGACAATGAAGGCTTCTCAGGATTTATTTTTGCAGTGAAACACTAGTGCGCTAATGCTTAGGAGGAAGAATTTGTGTGGGGTTTTGAGAAAAGAAGGCACAAAGTGGTTTTCTTGGAGAATGAAGGCTGCTTAACACAGTCACTTTGAAAGCTTATAGGTGTTATTCTGCAGTACAGCTTAAGGAAAATTTTTCAACAATTGTGGAAAAATGGAGATAAGAATTTTGGAAAACCATTCAAAAGACACAGACTTCTGACACATACTCATCCAATATAAATGTCCCTCCCCTCAAATCAAAAGAACCAGAGAACTTAATATTTTCTACAATGGATTGTTGTGAAGATGGAGGTGGCAGGCATCACCCCATTTCCCCATTAATAAAAAGGTTATACCAACATTTTCAACTTCCATTTCAGAGTTCTTAATCAGGGAAAATAAGTCGCATGAGAACTAATCCCTAAGCTCCATCACTCTCTGTAGGATTTTTATAGATTTTTTTTTAATTTGGTACTTCATATAAGAAAAAAGCTTTGAGGCAAAAAAGCAAGGAACTTAGGGCTAAGAATTTAGTGCAAACCAAGAAAAAGAAAAAGAAAAAAAAGAGCAAAGACAAGGTATATATATCTTACATGCTACAAACAAAACCACTTCTAAGCAGTAGGGAATTTTCCAAAGTTTCTCCCATTAATCCTTCAAGAAATGCTAATATTTAAAAAATTTCTTTTTACGTCTTACAGATATGAAAATAATAGACATGGGAAGGGTCTAAAAAAAAACATCAAGTTGCCAAAATTGTTATTATTACCTAAGGAAGTTGCGATTATAAATTGTCCCCTATAACACAGAGCAGAGTGTGGAATATGGCCAAGTGGCCCAAACCCATACAAAATAACATTTCTAGAATAATCTTCCTCAAACTCTCTCCAGAGAGAGTTCCCATTATTAACACAGAATACAAAGGTCTCTAATAATCTGATTTTACTTCCCATTTTCTCCAGCAGACTCCGTGCTCCAGTTAGGCAGGTGATCTGACCATAATCCTCTTCTGTTTTATATACTTACACTCCTACGCTTATCAAAAATTGCCTTTTCCTCATGTCTGCCTTTTCTAAAGCCTTTAGCGATCAGCACAAGACTTTCTACCATCTCAGCCCAATTCCTTGGTAACTTCATAAGTGCTCATTTCTGAATCACATTTTTGCCAAAGTGTCTTTTCCCCAAGTTTCACAAGGGTAAGAGCAGTTTATTCTCCACTGTACCAAATAACTGCTTTGCATATAATTCAGCTGTAATAAATATTATAAAGGAATGGACTGTGTAGCACTAAAAATCAGACCAGAAGACCATAAAATGCCCAAAAAAGAGAGGATTTTAAGGTTCAGTCTGGAACTTACTGACTGGATTTGTCACAACTACCTAAGTCACAATACATGCAGATTATTCCATAGTTGATTATATTCTTCCATAAATCATTTTACCAGTTCTGCAATCACTATACTCATATTCAAAATTGAGGAATATATATTTTAAGGCAATAGCTAAGAGAAATCAATAGCTATTCTAAAACATGTGTGGTGCCTGAAGTACCCCTAGAACTCAGTCTTTGGTGGGCTCTTTTCTATCTAACACACTTTACCTGGGTGATCTCATCAAGTCTCATGCCTCAGATACCATCTATATGCTGACGTCACACATTTATATCTTCAGCCAGGACCTCTTTCCTGAATTCCTAGACCTATAACATCTCCACTTGGATTTCTAATATGCATTTCAAACTTCACATACCCAACCTGAGCCCTTTCGCTAGCCCACCCCACCCCCAACCAGCTCTTCCTGTAGTCTTCCCTGTCTGATTAATGGCAAATCCATTCTCGCACTGCTCAAGCCACAAACCTTGCTATCATATTCACCTCTTCTCTTTCTCTCAGACTCCTATGTCCATTCCATCAGCAAATCCTGTTGGATTTACATTCAAAATATATCCAGAATCTATCTTTCACTACTTTCATTGTTAAAAATAGTGAAACACCCTTCTCCATGTTATACTCGTCTCTCTCCTGGAAGATGGCCTCGGCCTCTTGGCTGGATTATCTGTTGCTGCCCTTGCCCCAAGTCTATTCACCAAAGTTGGCAGAGCAGGCAAATTAGGAATTCGATCATGCCACTCCTGTGCCCAAAACCCTCTATGGGCTTTAATTCCAGTAAGAATGAAACTAAGGTCTTCATGACAGCCACAAACCCCAGCATTAACTTGTTGCCCATCAGCTCCCTGACGTTGCTTCATACTACTTTCCTACTGAACAGATGCTTTGCACATAATTCAGCTGTAATAAATATTATGAAGGAACGGATTCTGTAGCACTAAAAATCAGACCAGAAGACTACAAAATGTCCTCAAAAGTTAGGATTTGAAAGGTTAAATCTGAAACCTACTGCCCACACTCTACCCTCCATGTCCTCCATGGTCTTCTCCGTGCCCACACTGTATACCCTCTATGTCCTCCTCCAGATACACCAAGCACACTTACCCCAGGTCCTTCACACCTGCTGTGTCCTCTGAATGGGATATATGCAGGGCTCCCTCCTTCACTTCCTTCCAATATTTAATTAACGTACCTTTTCATCAGAGAGGCTTTCCCTGGACACACTAAAATGTTAACTCCCTTCTCCCCACAGATACTTCTTACTCTTCTGCTTTGTTTTATCTACCTTGTACTTACTGCAATCAAATATACTGTTTTCCTTACCATCTATATTCATTTTTGTTGGAATGTTTTTTTATTACACTGCAATGTAAGCTTCCTGAAGGCAGAAATATTCATTTGTTTTGTTCAGTGTTATATCCCTAGTGCTTGAAGAGTGCCTGAGGAGCTGAGGAGAAAGGTTCATGAATATTTGTTGAATGATGAGTGTTGGTTATTATTTCTGCTCTTCCCAACAATCCTTCCTATATCTTCTCTTAAAGAAGTAGGTTCTACACATCCCAACAAGGCCACATACATGGACAAAAGACCTAGATATAGCCAATCTTAGTAAACTCCTCTCCTGACAAGAGTCATTTGTTTACAGGATGGAGTCAATTACAGGGAACCAAACCTTTGGGAAAAATCAATATTTAGAAGTGTAGAAATCAACATGTTCCCTTTCAGCTGAGGTTGTTCCCCACCATGTTGAAAGGGCACAGGACTGTCCACACCAGGAAAGAGTGAGGTCAGCACCCAAAATGAAACCATCAGAATCAAAAGAGGTAAATGGATGAAGAGAAAGGCTCTTGAGTCCCCAGTCTCAGTCAGTGACATCCTGCAGCTTGTCTGTTCTATGAACGAACGAAGAATTCTTCCCAGTTACATAAGCCACTAAATCCCCTTTTGGGCTTCAATTAATTTGAGGTACATTTCTGTCTACTGGTAGAGCCCAGATGCAAAAGCGTGTTTGTCAGATAAATGTGAGGAACAGCAGGTTAAATAAAATCAAACAACTTTCTATACTACAGATTTTTTTGAAAACTTCAGTATACCTAGGAATGCTTTATCTCCCACTGGCTAATAGATAAGGCACCTTGTGATATGGAATCAGATTAGCAAATTCTGCTTTGGACAGAAATTTTCTCATCTTCTATCTAATCCTACTCTCAACTGTACTTAATTGTCTTCAGACTATATAGGTGCCTACAGTGTTCAAAGCCTGGTAATAAGAAGACACTAGAGAACAGACAGCCTGTAATGCTGCAATTAAAAAAAAGAAACATAAATATCATATGAAAAGTACACTGCGCAATGGGAGGTCACAAAACACACCAATCACACCTAGTAACAGAGTTCAAAGAAAGTTCTTCCCTAAGTCAAGTTTAAAACTCTCTCATAATTTTGGCTCATCAAACACTGATTCACATACGTTATCTTTTCCAAGTAACCCAGTAACATCTGATAAAGGAAAAAGTAATGGCTAAAGTATGAAAACCAATTCTAGGCTTATACAATAAACTGTAAACTGTAATAAAATACTAGAAAAAAATGTAAAGATTAACCCAAAGGTAAACAACACCAGGAAACAAAGAATAATAAAAGATAAAACAAAAATAGAATATATGGCTTTCATATCAGGTTGAAATCACTCAATAAATGCATCTGGATTGAATTCCAAAGATAAAGTTGAACGTTCCTTTCTTATAGATTGTAAGTTGCTTCTTAAAATAACCAGCCTGGATTTTATGCAGGGCCAACTACAAGAACACACAGAGTAAAAATCAAAAATTTCTTTAGCCAACCTAGGCTTCAGAGGAGTGAATTTCAAATAGCTGCCTTGTTGAACTATAATTATTAAAAAATACTTTGACTAGTTCACTGATTTTGTGACCTTTTTGTCTTTACCAGGCTATTAACACCAGCTCTGTGAATACAGATGTTACATTCTAGGTTCCTTTTATACTAGCCTGTATACTTTCTTCCAGAGTAAAGCCATGCTATAGTTATTCAGAAATATACATTTTACCTTCTGCTATAAATGTTTTATCTTATAATTTTTTTAACCTTTCCTACTTTCTGAGTGGTTTTCTAACAACAACCCAGTTATCACAGTATTAGAATAAGAGGTCGCTTAACTTGGGATGACAGTTGTACGTGATGATGGAAAAGTTACTCATACACAAGTAATATGCATCATATACATATTTTTAAAGGTTAATCTTTTAAAGGTTAATCTTTCCCACTCCACTCAGGTCTTATATTCTTCTGCCTTCTATGAAAGCAGTTAGCATAATTTAGGTTTTCTATATGGGTGGGATAATCATATGATTAATATTATATACTCCTTCAAGCTGAATGATAAAGAAAAATAAATAAATAAAAATTTTAAAAAATATTATGTACTCCTAGCTTCCTCATCATCACTCTCAGTCCTGCAGCATCACCCGTAGGTCCAGGATATTATAGTATTACTCAGTCACTAGGCGGACATTTAAACTCTACCTCCTTTTTTCTCTGCCCTTTTTCTGCATGTGTTAAAATAATGGCACCAATAATAAAGTGTTATTTATAACCAGGAATACTCATGATTTGTCGTTTAAATCTGATTTACTAGAATGTTATCCTGTAGGCTCTTCAATGTCCTTGCTATAAATGATATTTTAACATCATCTAAACGTGAGTGTATTTTCTCATTCTTTTTACAAAGCTTATACTCACTGCCCCATTCTATACATTATCTTTTCCCCTCCATGAGAATGATTTTAATCTTCAAATCTGTACCTGTTTTCTATTCACCCTGTCTTATGTCCACATGCTAACTTTCATCTGTTTTCCTGTGCAAAGATCTTCTTTCTGGCATTCTTATTGTTCTTTTCCTCTTTTCATTTCTTCTTCTTAGCTTATTTTATCTTCTTTCTGCTAATTTTTCCCTGCCCCTCACCCTTCCATTGTCTTTGTGTATTTTCAGCTCTTATTCTTTCTCAAACAAACTCACACGGTAAGCTCAAAATCATTTTAGGTCACCCAATTCCATGTCCTTCCATTGTAAAAGATATCTCTATCAGTAGTAAAGTAAGATCACCGTATCTACTGGTTGGCCCATAACAGTTCCAGTTTACCCTACTGTCCTGGCATAATGACTAATAGTACCTCCTTTCAGTCTCAAAAATGTCTTGGTCTAAAAGAAAAATTATTATGGTCACCCTACATTTTAATCTCATTGAGACTGGCTTTTAGGCCAAATAATAGTGTTAGAAAATAATTACATACTGTAGAACCTTAAGATTCAAGAAACTCAAAAGTGTAAGGGAGAGCCCAGGTCTAACAGCATCTTAGCAGGTTACTTATGCTCTCTGAGTATAAATTTATTCACTTACTATATGCAAACAACAATATTAACTGTTAAGGTAGGGGAAAAGTGTTCTCTCACCTTACCAGGTTTCTGCCTCTGCCTATTTATCCTCTTCTCTGTACCTCAGGGAAAGTGGCCAATCTGATGAATTAGAGTTTCACAAATTCAAAGGGACTTTCTTTCTAATGGGAAGATTAGAGTGCCTTGAAGACAGGAGGCAAGTTGACTTCTTTCTCTTACAGTAAGACAACTAAATAGAAAAAAAAAAGAGACTTGACATCACGTATGTGGCTGGTTATATAAGTTGACTCGGAGTCTGCTTCATAGGCCCAGCTATATTTCTCTATAATGGTGGGTGTCTCTGAGACTGTGAATCTCAAGATTTAGATTTTGTGTGGATGGTTGTGAGCCTATGTACTTGGTGAACTATATTAAGACTGAAATTCAGCTTCCAATCAGCTCAATTCCAGGCTGATATTAAGGTGACCTGCCCCTAACCCAAATGCCAGCCAAAATCAAAAGATATCATCTCTGAAAGAAGACATCATCTAGAGTATAAAAATTCTCTCTACTATGGATATTTTATATCTGACACTTAATCAGAAGTTGTTAGACATAATAGAAGACAAGAGCAATTGACTGGAATCCCATGGCGGGGAAACGCAGAAATTAGAAATAAGAGACTTATATACTGTGGTTATAAGACACAGGCTGTGAAATAACTTCCTATTTTTTAAATATTGATTTCAAGATGGGAATTTCAATGGAATCTATTTATAAAACAAAATAGTTGTCCTAAAGATTAAAACATGTATCATTGACTTGTTAAAGTCACTATTATTCATAATATGAACACATGACATATCAAAACTTGAGGAATGCAGCTGAAAATGTGCATTCAGTAAAAGTCATGCCCTTAACTGTCAATGTTACAAAAAGAAAAGCTAAAGTCTAATGATCTAAATATATTGCCTCAAAAAAATAAGAAAACAGCGAATTAAATTCAAAGAAAGCAGAAGGAAGAAAATAATAAAAATTAGAGAAGAAATCAATGAATTTAAAAACAAATATATAACACTGCTCATGTTGTCTCATAATTTGAGTGACAATTACATAGGTGTATTTACATTGTGAAAAATCATCAAGTAGACATGATTTATGCATCTATCTATGCACATCCATATGTGTGTTTTACTTTAATAAAACATACTACAATAAATTTCTTAATGAACTGTTATTTCACCGCAAATATGGCACATATGTAGCATTCTCTTGGCAGAAAATCCTTAAATGAAATAAAAGACAGTGAAAAACTAAAACCATATTTCACAGCCATAACTTATATATTAAAGATTTTTATAAAGATTAGAAGTTATATGAATGTGCACACCATACCCAAGCTATGTCCGAGGTGATATATTCCTGTCTTTAACCTCCAATGGTAATCAAATCCTAATATTCCACTACTCTAGATAAATAAAATATATCCTTAGCAATTATATTTTTCTTAGGTTAAAATTAGACTTTAACAAGGGCTGGGATGAAGAAATAGGCCATCAAAAACATCCATGTGAAAATTTATCACTGGGGCAGTTCTGAAATAGGTTTCACCTACCAAGAACTATATGTATCTATGTGGAGCACACAGTCTCAGACTCTGGGAATCTGAAAGCATGCTGGCTAGAGACCAGTACATTGCCTACAATTGGCTCCTTTGGTTAATTGAAGGCTGTTCCTATCTTTACCCTCCCCATACCTTCAAAGCCCTCTTATTCCATACATGGGGAAATAGAGGGCTTATCTGAACTTCTCAAATTCTAAGACAATTATCCTACACCAGTTTGGCTTCAAGTACCAAGCGTAAGCTAAAAATTCTAAGCCCCACAGCCATCTAAATGGACACCTCCCTCTCAGCCAAGGGCATTCCAAAGTTAACCTGAAAAACTAGTTCAGGCCATGATGGGAAGCCTGGGGTAAGACATCCTCTTTATACCCTCTTCCTCTTGGAATTCAGATACAAGTGACCAGCATTAACATTGGAACAGAGATCTTAAGACTTTCTGTAGCAATAAAAAAGTTTTATTCTAGCAATTAAAAAATTCCAGCCGTACTATAGTATAGCATCACATGGTACAAAGCAGGCCCTGAAAGAAATTGAAGTATTTTACCCTAAAATATATTTTTTTGACATATTTTGAAATGGCCCTACAAAGCTGTCTCTTGTTGGGAAAATCAACATTCTACAGAGAATTCCTTTCCCTTTCCAGGTCTTTTCCCTGATCCTCTGGCACCTTTTTAAGTCCAATAAGAAACATTTATAATCTATTTTCTCAGAAGCCTGCTACCTGGAGGCTTCATCTGTGTAAGAAGAAACTTGTTCTCCACAACCCTTTATTTTAATCCAGATACTCCCTTCTATGGATTCTAGGTCTTTAGATAAACTCTTTCAACCAACTGCCAATCTGAAAATCTTGGAATCCATCTAGGACCTGAAAGCCTGTCTCTCCACCCCACTCCCCCACCCCCACTTTGAGTTGTCCCGCCTTTCTGGACTGAATCAATGTACATCTTACAATTATTGATTGATGTCTTATGTCTCCCTAAAATGTATAAAACCAAGCTATAGCCAACCACCTTGGGCACATGTCATCGGGACCTCCTCAGGCTGTCATGGGCATGTCCTCAATCTTGGCAAAATAAACTTCTAAATTGAATGAGACTTGTCTTAGATACTTTTTGGTTTACAGGAGACAGCAGTTTTTCTCACTGAAAGCTATATTCTGGCTTTTCATCATAGAAGAGAAGGAAGACCCATGATTCAGATCCAGGTTCCAAGTACAAAGAACAGGCCTAGTATAACCAGTCTGCTTTGCTGTGAGGCTCTTCACAGCTAGGAAGATGAAGCAGAAGGCTCTGCATAGTTCATCAGTGTCTTGCTTCTGGGTTAGAAGACAAAGCCTCAGCCAACAATAAAGGGTTCCTTGGCCTTTGTTTCTCTGTGTACACATTTCCCTGATGATCTTCTGGAGAGACTGCTGGGCTGAGGACAGGGCTTGGGTGTTCCTGAATAGCCTGGACAAATACCATCTTAAACACACCTCAACATTCCATTTCTAAATCTCGCTTCTTTGCATGGTTGCCCAACTAGGAAATAGCAGAAGAAGAAAAAGGATAAGAATCAGTGTTCTCTGAACTTAATCAGGCATTGCCTTTTATTCTAAGTCTACACAGGAGAAATTATCTTAAATTTTTTTCTGTTAAATAAGGATATTATTTATGTGTTCATTAGGCTAATTTATGGAATAGGATAATTATGGTGTGATAAAAGAAAACCACTGGAATAATTATAAGAAACATATTTTTGTTTTGTTGTTAATGGAAATGCTGATTGCCCATCAGGCTCTCTTAAAGACATAATTCAGAAGAATATGTCCAATGGCTAAATTTATATACCATTGGCCTAATGTCTAAAAGGCCTAAAAAGAACCATTGCTTGATAGCCCATATAATCCAAAATTTAGACAATCACTTTGAATGTTTTTGGAACTTAATGTTTATGATGTAGTCTGAGATTTCCAGTGTGTATAAAATATAAAAGAGTGCAGATAAAATCATTAAATAAGACAAGATGCCAAAAGGCTCTGGCTACATTATTTTACTTTTTAAGTACTCTTCTACTTGTGTTTATTCCATTTATTAAAAACACTACTTCAAAATGAAAATAATCCTGAGCGTAAAAATTTGATTTTCTAATTTTTCTTTCCAAATAGAGACATCTCACCACCATTAATGCAAATGATTCTGCAAAGCAACACATTTACAAATGGCTATTAAACTAAATATAACATTAAGTACAATCCATCAGTTCTAAATTCCTAAACAGGATGAAACTTCAAGTACTGCTCTAGTTTAAAAATCAACTTGTTAAAATCTCCAAGTCACATTTTCTTAATGTCTCACATTATTTTTTTTTAAATGATCAATATGCATATAACTACTTACAGTTTTTAAAACACTTTCATATGTACTATGTTACTGGAATTCTTACAGCAAGCTTGCAAGAAATGTATCACAACACCAATTTACAAATGAGGGAAATTAAGTCTCAAAAAGCTTAAGGGTCTTCACCAAACTCATACAGCTAAAACGTCCAGGCCATGACTTGAATGTTCACTGTATTGTGAATCCCTTACGTGTCTGAGGAATAGATTTTACTACCTAAGATTTAGAAGCTATTGTCCTGAAATATCCGAGCCTTTTATACAGAAAAATAGTGTTAATGTTTAGTCTCTGTAAAGATAACCTTGAACATTTTTAATGAGCACATTTGAAAGTATCTAATAATATTTAACTGCATAAAATAAAATGAGACAGAGACAGGGAAAGGAGAAGACCAAATAAAGACAACAGCACTTTAAAAAGGATTTAAAGAAAAACAACAACTGCAGATTCTAGATGCTAGCTAAGTTATGTAATTTTTCTTTTATAATAAGTTCTTTTCCTCTTTCATTGCTGTGTCATGAACTCCACTGTCACTTGTTCCATGGTCACTTGTTCCACGCCTGAAGGAAGTAGACTTGAAATACTCATTCATGTATCTGAGATGGAAAGTCCCTCTACCTGCATCCCCCTCCCTTCCTACCCAGCCCTTTTAGATGACAAATTCCACGTATGCCTCTGATCTTTAGCCAGGCCTTCAAAAAAGGCTAACTTCCCTGACTACCCCCACCTTCCCTAACTTTCCCTAGCCTTACCTCTGAAATTGTGCTTATCACCAGGCATTCATTGATTGACTTGGCTGTGACTCTTACTAGACAAATACTTTAAAGACAGGTCTACAGTACCCTATGAAAAGAAATCATGTATTATTCAACTTTGTTTCCTCATTGCCTTACAAAGTGATGGCCTTGAAGTAAGCAGTCCATAAATGTTTGTTTAACACATGAAATCCACGTGCTCACACCTGTGTTTTGGAATCTTTATATCATGCACAGAAACAAGCAGGGACAATGATACCTCACTAAAGGTGCTCCATCTTGGCCAGACGCAGTGGCTTACACCTGTAATCCCCACACTTTGGGAGGACGAGGCAGGCAGCTCACAAGGTTGGGATGAGTCTGGTCAACATGGTGAAACCCCATCTCATCTACAAATATAAAAAATTAGACAGGTGTGGTGGTGTGCACCTATAATCCCAGCTACTCAGGAGGCTGAAGCAGGAGAATCACTTGAACCCTGGAGGTGGAGGTTACAATGAACCAAGATTGTACCACTGCACTCCTGACTGTTTGATGGTGAGAATTGGTCTAAAAAAAAAAAAAAAAAAAAAAAAAAAGGTGCTCCATCAAGTGGTTGTCAACTTCAGAAAGGTCTCTGGAAAGAAGCAAAGGGCCTCTACTGGTTCCAAAACTATGACCATAGGTCCCTACCAGTCATTGTTTTAAAAAATTCCCTGCTGAAGTGACTGAAAATCCTACCCTTGTCCGGGATTTCTCAGTGAGATTTTAAAAAAGAGTCTTTCTTTGGGAGAATAGCTGTACAGTGAATTCCTTCCAAATTTAAGATTTTGAAACTCATATTGGTAAGACTTAATTCTAAAGGCACCATTATTACCAAGACACAGAAAGAACTTCAATAATAATTCTAAAATTACTAGTAGTAAAATAATAATGGTTGCAAATGTTTTAAATCAATCATCTCTGGCAAGGCACTGGACCAAAAACTTTGTGTGCATCATCTTCTTAAATTCTCACCACATTTCTATAAGTAAGTTATTACTGTGGTCTCCATATGCCCAAGAAGAAAGTAACATTTAGAAATTCCCCCTTATCTAAGGTTTCACTTTTGTAGTTT
This sequence comes from Cacajao melanocephalus, assembly GCA_963573385.1. Lineage (NCBI taxonomy): Eukaryota > Metazoa > Chordata > Mammalia > Primates > Pitheciidae > Cacajao > Cacajao melanocephalus. The sequence continues at coordinate 20,542 of CAUYLG010023198.1, forward strand.
CAGTTACTTATGGTCAACCAGGGTCTGAAAATAGGTGAATACATACAGTATAGTAAGATGTTTTTTGAGAGAGTACAAGTGAGCACACATTCACATAACTTTTATTACAGAATGTTGTTGTACTTTTTTATTAGTAATGATTGTTGTCACTCTCATACTGTTCCTGATTTGTAAATTAAACTTTATCATAGGTATGCATCAGTAAGAAAAATCACAGTATATGTAAAGTTTGGTACTGTCCAGTTTTAGACATCCACTAGGGGTTTTGAAACATACCTCGCTCAAATAATAGGAAACTGCTGTGTAAAACTAACATCACAAAACTAGAAAAGACAGAACAAAGATTCAAACCAAAGGCTGGCTGTCTCCACAGTCCAAGCTTCACCATGCTAAGCTTGCTAATTGTTATCCAGTGTTCTAAATTCAAGTAGAGAAAAAAAGAATGAGCTTTGGAATTAGGCAGAGCTGGAAGCAAATCTCAGTTCTTTCATTTATTAGCAGAGGAACGTTGGACAAATGACTTCATTTCTTTAAAGTGAGTTTCCTCATCTGTATAATGATAATAATAAATGATTACTTTGTGGCATTAAGAAGAGTAAATGAGGTGATGTTTGAAAGTATTTATGTACAATGCTGAGCAGGTAATAGGTCCCCTCAATAAATATGTTAAATGGAGGAACATTATGGGGCCCTGAATCAAGAAAACACTGGTGGGACTGAATGTTGAAGACAGATTTGAGAAAAATTAAAAGACAAAATATTTGGGACTCATCGAATGCCCAGATAAAGGGGGTGACAAAGTAGGAAGAATCCAGCATGACATGTAACACAAAACTTGATTTCTTCAAATGTTTAGCGCTCTCCAGCATTAAAAGCAAATATTTCACCAATACTGGTGATTAACAGGTATATCATTGAAAATTCAGCTGTGCATTAAAAGTATCTGTGCCCTAAATTTTTTAAAGTTCAACCTATGCCACAGTTGCTGAGAAGACCACAAAGTTATCTTCTACATTTAGTGTACTCATCTGTAAAGTAGGGTTGAGGATAATATACAACACGATATAGGTAAACACTCCTAGCACAGTACCTGAAATAGTCAATAAATGGTACCAATAATTATAATCACATTAGAGTTCTAATATAACCCTAGAAAGAGGGGAAGAGGTGATTGGCAAAAATGAAATTTTTCTCTCCCAAGGGAATAAAGTAAAATACAGCTAGATTGACACCACATTTAATTCAGATATACAATCATTTGAACTTTAAGAAGAAAGTTATTTTATCAGTTTGTATCATAGACTTAAAAACATATTATCCATAAAGTACCTCCCTAAGAAAGTTCATTCTACCAAGTGTACAGATGCATGCATTTTAGCTTGGGAAGGTTGCAGAGAAAGCCTCCCATGCTAAAGCTGCAAAATGATATGAAGGCTGAGGTGAGCGTGGGTGGTTCAGTGCAACTACACTGTAAAACAAATATAATTCCTCAGGATAACTGTACCCATTTTACTTATCTACATTCCCTCAGAATGACACCCTTGTCCTTGAATGACTATTTTCAGCAGGAACACTTTGTTTTAAAATGAAATGCTTTATTTCTAACTTTTGCCCTACCTATTGTTATCTAAAAAGCATTATCTGCTAATAGTCTTCCCTCTCCTACCCCAAAAAGAAAGATCCTAAACATAGGGTTTCTTTTATTCTTCCTGCCCCACAAACTCCAGCTGCCATTAGGAAAGAAAGGTTATGGAAGGAACAACCATATGAAGTCTAAATAAATAAACGAATAAAAAAAACATTGTGGGGCTAGTGTCTTCAAGAAAAATAAAAATATAGTTTAAAGGGAATCATTTCACGTGCATTGTCTTCTGCACATACCCCAGTTGGGGTTAACTAATAAAAAAACATCGACTTCTCTATTAAAAAGTTCAAGGCATGCATGGTAAAGAGTAGAATAATCAGAGGTAATGTAGGCAACTAGGAGTTACAAGTTAATAGTTTGAAAATAATAAATAAATAAAAGTTAATGGATTGACAAACACTTAGGCAGAATGCCTATCTTGTGCAGAAACTGAAAATAACACTTTCCATTGCTTCTCCCACCCTTGCTTCACCCCAGTGTAGTTTATGAAGCCAACAAAGCTCTGCTCTTGGCACCATTTAAAGCTCAGGCTGGTGCTTCGGGCCTTAGGCCCTCTACTTCACTGTTCTCAACTTCACCTGAAGTTCTCTTCACTCAGAACAAAAAAGAGAAGTCAGAGCTCTTATAGAAGCACAGAGCAGTGGGTCTTAAGGTTGGCTGATGGGGATCCGGGAAGCGCATGGGCACCTGAAAATTACATGCAACCTTTTGTCCTCCATATTTATTGTGTGTTTTTCTGGTGAAAGCATCCACAGTTTCACCATAAGCTCAAGTGAATCCTTGAAATGAGAAAAGTTTAAGAACCGCTGCATTAGACAGTCCGTGCACTGAAAAAGTACGTAAGAATGGCTACGGCTCTGTTACTGTATGAGGCTTTGACCTCTAAACAGAGTTCATATTGAAAGATTTTTGTGGCTCAAGAAATGGGAAATTTGGGCTAAGCGCAAGAGGGAAGAGATACATAGACTACCACAGTGGGAAAAGGAACAACCACCTGTCTCCTCCAGATGCATTTCACTGGCAAGAGCATGTTCCCCAGCTAATTCTGAATCACAGAATTTTGGAACTGGAAGAGACCTCAAAGGGCTCAGTCTTGGCCCTCCAGAGAACCAAAGAAGCTAAATACATGTTCAAGGTTACACTCTGAGAATAGTAGCAAGCGCACTGTCCCAAGTCCTCCTTCACTTCTGCTACCACCATACCACTGGGACAGAAAACAATTAAAAGAATCATCCACTAAAAAACTTTTCCTTTTTTTTTTTTTTTTTTTTCAAAAAAGCCATTGAGGCAGAGTGCTTAAATGTAGAAGTACTTTTCACTTAGCACATTAAATACAATGACAAAAATCAGCCTGTAAAACTGAGAAGCAGACATTGCTCTTAAGACCTGTCTGGATGAGTGCTTTAATATCTGATTACTTGGGCTCTAATAAGAAATTGTCAATAAAACATCCATTTGCAGAAAGACAGCTAAGGTAAAACACACAATCTATTGACTTCCAAATGACTGCTAGCAGTTCTTTGAGAATTCAATACGATCAGCTGGGAAACATTTAAAACAGGTCCTTCCAGGGCTGAGATACACAAGAGAACATATGGCCCCAGCAGAACACTTCAAACAGGCAGCTGTATAGCTATAATTAAATCTGTAGTAGTCACGCTATTATTTATTTAGCAGATTTTTTTAACATACCCTTCATGGAGGTCTCAGAACATGCACCAAATTAGAACAATAAAAATACTGAAGAAACAGAAAAAAGGAATCAGGAGGAAAGTAAGGCTCTGACACAAAGGCAGGCACCAACTATACGGAAGTTTAGCCGAGAGGTTCTTCATCTGTATATGGGGCTTCTGACTGAGCCACCAGTAGGTTATGGTTACTTAACTGACATATTGACCTGAGATCCCTTCACTCCTTTGTTCTAAGGTCCAGCCCAAAGTCAGCTACTTATTTTTGAATTCCTAGGTGCTGTAGGCCATTTGACATTCAATAAATCACAAAGTCTTCAAATTATTTAAAGACTGACTAGTTTATGATACCCCACTCAATGAATACATTCCTAACATATAGTCATTTGTTTCTTCTGGAACGTTACTGTGAAAGAAGGAGCATCAACTCAAGAGTTAGTTGAAAGTCACCTCTGCCTACTCCGCAGTTCCTGACAAAATTCATACTTCCTTCTCTGTGCTAGGACATCTAACATCCTACATTACTTACCGATTCATCTCACAGTCTATAATGAGATCTCCTAGAAAGCAGGGATTGTGCAGTTCATTTTTGTAGTCCTGATACCTACTGTAGCATTTAAGTGCAAAGAAGGACTTTAAAAAGTACATACATACATTAGTGACAAAGCTCAATTTCCTATATAATTCATCCTTATATTGAAATCAAATCTGCTTCCACAAATCTGTTATTGCAATTTTATATCTGAAGAAAAAACAATAAATCTATTCTCTCTCACTGGAAGGCAAATTTCATGAGCTTTATACCCTTTAAGCCTTCTCATCTCTAAAAGTTTTGGATGAGTTACTTCTATGATTCTTCCTAGGTTAGTGTCCAGGGATCTCACTACACTGTTACCATGACTACAACTCCTCAACTACTTCTGAATAATGGACACCTCTGAAGAGTCTAAATCTGCTGAAAGTCATAAACTCTCTGTCCAAATAAAGTAGTAATTTTTCATGTTCTTATTCACTTCAGATTTACAACTTATATAGTTTATCTTATTTTTGTGAAATTCCTGTGGCTTCAAGCCTGTCAAGATCATTCTCCATCTTAATTATACTACTTAATTTTTGGATGGCTAACTTTGTCAGTTTTATGTCATTTGAAAATCTCATAATAATGTATTATGTCTTAATCAAAATTGCTAATAAATTTGTTTAGCTGAGCAATACAAGCTAAAAAGTGCCATGGCATTAGAAACCTCTTCCACTTTTACGCTGGCTATTAATCAACACACTTCGAGTACAGTTGTTTATCCAGTTAAGAACCCTCTGATGTTCATGCAGCCCTCAGTCTGTCAAACTGCTCACAGCAACATCACTAGGCCCTATAGATGCCACACTACAATGAAGTGCCCTGCTCAGAAAAGAAAGCATAGTATATAAATACATTTACATTCTTCTACTCAACATGTATAGCAACAACTTAGACCACAGATTGGCAAACTTTTTCTGTGAAAGACAAAACAGGAAATATTTAAGACTTTATGGGCAAACATATAGTATCTGTCACTTATTTTTTTTAACAGCTCTTTAAAACTGTAACCATGCTGAGTTTGCCAGCCATACAAAACCAAATTACCAGCAGGCTATGGTCCATGAACTATAGATTGCTGGACATCATTTCTCCAATTCTGAAGCCAATGGCCTATTTGTGAAGACAAACACTTAGCCAAAAATTAAAATAAGCAACTATTTGATGACAGTTGTGGTAGGTGTCATGGTAGAAAAGCATAATGTGCAGTAAGAGCCTATAACAGCAGACCCTAGCCAAGACTGGGGGCAGGGGCATGTCACAGAAAACTTCCCTGAAAAGGTGACATTTACAGAGAAATAATGGGTGAACACCAGTTGCCTGAACAAAGAAGAGCGTTTCAGTGGACAAAAGCAGCATGTCCAAAGACCCAAAGGCAGGAAGGAGACTGGCATGTTAATGAAACTGGTTGGAGTAAAGTCAAGAAGGGAGAAAACTTGGCACATCAGCTTTGGACACCAGGCAGGATAACGCAGGTCTTGGAAGGTCACGCCAAGGATTCTGGGCTTTATCATAAAGGCAACAGGTAGTCATCAAATGGTTATAAGCTATGAGTGACACCTTCCATACACTCCTTCAGCACAAAAGCCTGTCTTACATTTGCTATATGTGCCCACAGTGATTTGTCAGCTTTCTACAGTCTCAGCTTTAAAAAATCACAACAGTTTATATCAACGTAAAAATAATTATTAGTGCACTACCACAGGCTGGCTAGCGGCTTGTTATTTTCAAGAAAGGAGAGGGGAAGAGAATACCACCAATATAAAATTTGCCTGTAAATTAGAAAACTAATTAATGAGGAATCATTCTAAATTCAGATCTATTCCAAAACAAAAACAAAAACAAAAAAAAAACATGCTAATGTTCTATTTTCCAACTGCCTTTCTCTTGAACTTCTCCAAAATTGAAAATGTATTCCCAACAATCCTCCAAAATCTTAACTCATCTCAGCATTAACCCAAAAGTCCACAGTCCAAAGTTTCATCTGAGACAAGGCAAGTCCCTTCCGCCTATGGGCTTGTAAAATCAAAAGCAAGCTAGTTACTTCCTAGATACAAGAAACTGGCCAAAACAAAGGGGTTACAGGGCCCGTGCAAGTCCAAAATCCAGTGGGGCAGTCAAATTTTAAAGCTCCAAAATGATATCATTTGACTCCAGTTTTCACATCCAAGTCACACTGATGTAAAAGGTGGGTTCCCATGGTCTTCAGCAGTTCCACCCCTGTGGCTCTGCAGGGTACAGCCTCCCTCCTGGCTGCTTTCATGGGCTGGTGCTCAGTGTCTGCAGCTTTTCCAGACACACAGTGCAAGCTGCCAGTGGATCTACCATTCTGGGGTCTAGAGGATAGTGGCCCTCTTCTCACAGCTCCAATAGGCAGTGCCCCAGTAGGGACTCAGTGTGGGGGCTCCAACCCCACATTTCCCTTCTTCACTGCCCTAGCAGAGGTTCTCCATGAGGGCCCCACCCTGCAGCAAACTTTTGTCTGGGCATCCAGGAGTTTCCATACATCTGACATCTAGGCAGAGGTTCCCAAACTTTAATTCTTGACTTCTGTGCACCCACAGGCTAAACACCATGGGGAAGCTGCCAAGGCTTGGGCTTCCACCCTCTGAAGCCAGCCTGAGCACTACCTTAGCCCCTTTCAGCCACAGCTGGAGGATCTGGGACACAAGGCACCAAGTCCCTAGGGTGCACACAGCATGGGGACCCTGGGCCTGGCCCATAAAACCACTTTTTCCTATGGGGCCTCTGGGCCTGTGATGAGAGGGGCTACCGTGAAGGTTTCTGACATGGTCTGGAGACATTTTCCCATGGTCTTCGGGATTAACATTAGGCTCCTTGCTACTCATACAAATTTCTGCGGCTGGCTTGAATTTCTCCTCAAAAACTGGGTTTTTCTTTTCTACTTCATTGTCAGGCTGCAAATTTTCTGACCATTTATGCTCTGTTTCCCTTTAAAAATGGAATGCTTTTAACAGCACCCAAGTCAGCTTTTGAATGCTTTGCTGTTTAGAAATTTTTTCTGCCAGATACCCTAAATCACCTCTCTCAAGGTCAAAGTTCCACAAATTTCTAGGGCAAGGGCAAAATGCCTCCAGTCTTTTTGCTAAAATGTAACAAGAGTCACCTTTGCTCCAGTTCCTAACAAGTTACACATCTTCAACTGAGACCACCTCACCCTGAACCTTATTGTTCATATCACTATCAGCATTTTTGTCAATGCCATTCAACAAGTCCCTATAAGGTTCCAAACTTTCCCACATTTTCCTGTCTTCTCCTGAGCCCTCCAAACTGTTTCAACCTCTGCCTGTTACTATCTTTTCAGCAACACCCCACTTCTGGTACCAGTGTATTATATTATGTTAGTTCATTTTCATGCTGCTGTAAAGACACACCCAAGACTGGGAAGAAAAAGAGATTTAATTGGACTTACAGTTCCACATAGCTGGGAGGCCTCAGAATCATGGCGGGAGGCAAAACGCACTTCTTACATGGTGGCAGCAAAAGAAAATGAGGAAGAAGCAAAAGCAGATACCCCTGATAAACCCATCAGCTCTTCTGAGGCTTATTCATTATCATGAGAGTAGCAAGGGAAAGACTGGCCCCATGATTCAATTATCTCCATCAGGGTCTCTCTCTTAACAAGGGGAATTCTGGGAGACACAATGCAAGTTGAGATTTGGGTGAGCACACAGTCAAACCATATCAGTGATAAAAATAATAAGTACTAGATAGAGGCAGAAATTCAAGACAAGGGTAATTAACATCAGCTGGAATAGTCAAGGATGGATATAAGGAAAAGCACCACTTGACAAGTTTTGTAGTAAAGGTAAGACTTGGAAAAGTAGAGAGAAAAAGAGAAATTTGGGTCTAACAGTAATGTGAATGCAATAACATTCATGGAATAACAATCAGACATACATTTCATTAGAGTGTGGATAGAGCAGTATAGGGCAGAAGTTAAGAGCATGAACGCCAAAGAGCCAAATTAACAATGCAAATTTTTAAAATAAGGAATGATATCTAAATGAAATGGACTTTCATCCCACCAAATCTTACTGCAAAAGAAAACTAAAAATAAAAAAGCAGTACCCCATTTAAATAATAAAAATGGCAATGACGACGAAGATTTGTGTAACATTTGAAGTGTATTAAGTATTTTCCATTTCACAAAACAACTCAGTAGAAAAAGCAGTTCAGACTGAAGTATAATATCTATATTATGAATCAGAAAACTGAAGTTCCGAAGAGTTAAGGTTTACCATGGTTAAGTCTTCAAACCTGTTCCTATGATCAGACTAATAAAAACGTTGAATAATCACTTTTTCATCTTACTAGAAAAAAATGTTAAGGTTATAATGATGCGTATTTATCAGACTAAATGAACTAGAGTTGACTCTTATCTATAGAGAAAATGAATACTTAGCAGCCCTGATGTCAAAGAACCTTGGGGTTTAGCAAAGCACAAGTGAAGATCTGTAAATCAAGTGTGTTGTAACTTTCTACTCACTGTGGTCTGTGGACAAGTCAACTAGCTAATCCACTTTTACTAATTCTACACATGACACTAACTACAAAAAAAAATTGAAATGTTGTATTTCCTCAAATTTGGAAAGTTTTAGGCCATTATTTCAAATAATTCTAAAAGCTTTAATATTTTCCATTTATTAGATGAACTAAGCCTTTTACTTGTATTGTTAAACTCTAGATAGTTGCATTCCAATTTATTTCTCTCATCTCTTACCTAACCTTTTATCCAAGGAAGAATGTTTAATTTGGTTAAAACTCTTTTCTTCTGTTATTTTTGTTCTCTAGAATGGAAAAATGCTTCTGAAGTCCCTGGTTTCTCTTTGATTGATGGCTTTGGCCCACAGAGTTGTGTCTTTAACTGAACTCTAGCTGCATTTTACTGTCAGCACCACAGTTTATTTGGTGTGAATAATCATCTAAGACATAAATTCACAATCTGAGATCGTATATTATACTTTTTTTATTACATCAGTCTTTTTTGACTGACCTCCACCAATCACATCTACAGTATCAACACATAACATTGAGTATTTTAATCACTGTTGCAACAGAAACATCCATGCAGTCACCATAAGACCCTTAAAATTTTTTGATTATTCATTTTTTAATAGTAATTCTGGTAATTAGCCTATTCAGCATGATATGTCCCTCAAAGACAAACCAAAGGCCAGAAACATTTACTGAACATCTGTCTGTTCCACTGTAGCTTTCAGGGACCTAAAAAGACCCTAATCCAACTAGGCAGAACTCATTATATTCACTAAGAGCAGAGGCGCTAGGATCAGAATGCAGCTCTATCACTTACATGCTAGTTAACTTTAGGGAAATTACTTAATCTCTTCATGCCTCAAGTTTGCCAATAAGTAAAATAGAGTTGCCATTACCATCCCCAAAACATTAGTTGTAAGTAGGTGTCCAATTTATGCCAGTTGTAAATTATTGCTTACATAGAAATAGACTCAATACTATCAGATAGAGCTACCGAGTGATCAACAGTACAGATAATTTTGAGGTTCAAAGCTTACAATCACTCCCTATGCAATGACTCAGTTACTTCCTACCCTCTTATATGGGTATGCATGGAACATTGATTAAGCAGGAATGTCATCTTGGCATGATTAATCACTGGCTTTCAGACTGTAGAAAACATTACTGCTGCCCTTTTAACATGGTGGCAAAAAAAAAAAAAAAAAAAGAATTGTTTTCATTTCAGTTCAGTTCTAGGGAGTGAAACCAGCCCATTGCGGGGTAACACATGGAGAAATCAGGAAGCTCTGCTGGTGACTGATAAGGTCATGAGATTCTGCTGAGGCACACAAAATCAACTAGCCACTGGATCAATCAGACAAGTGAGCTGAGAACAGTGAGAAGCTATTCTCTTTCTAAAGAACAGGAAAAGCTTCCTCCCATGGTGTGACCTCTTCATAAATTTACTCTGCAGAGATTCCCTACTGAGAGGGAAATTGAGGAGTGATAGAATCTGCAAATATGATCCAACATGTTTAAAAAACATTGTTGGCTGATCTTTTTATTAGCCATTTCAGTTAACAACACTCCTTCAAAGCTCCTAATATAGCACTCCAGATAAGATATAAGCTTTTTATTTAACTAACTGTACAGTCTAGATGTATGTTCACTTAAAATTCTCTTGGGGGTTGGGAGAAGGAAAGGAAGGAAATGTAGCTCCAAGCTGCAAATGTGTTGAATAACATTCAAAGGGAACACTTGTCCAACTCCTTTTGCAATTTTTCTTTTTGTTCCAAATGCTGACCACCAAGAAGGGCTCTTGAGATGAAGCCACTTTTTGGTTGCCAAGGAAATTCCCACAGAGCCTGAAAAGCCCTCTCAGAGATGGAAACAGCAACATCTTCAGTCAAAGCAAGAAGAAACAGACAGGTGGCCAAGTCTACGGCCACTGCACTTTTCACCTCCTTACTTCAGAATATGAGTGATTAGCCAGCTCAGACATTGAATTAGACCAGGAAAATAAACCCAGTTTTTATTTCTATACTTTAAGCTTGTGACATAAGCCCCCAAAGTGAGTTGGGAGGCAAATACTAGATACTGAGATTCTTTTCACTTTGAGTCGCTAAGCTTTTATTGGAGTGAAATATAAAGAATAAACTCAAATCTGACCGACAAATAGTATCTTAGCAGTGGAGGAGGATTTAATAAAGTGTTTAAGAGATCTAGGACACAACTCCTATAACCTTTTGGGACGGTAATTAAATTTGCAATACACAGTAATCCAGCAATTCCACTTATAAAAATTTCTCCTCCAGAAATTCTCCTGAAAGAATGGAGAAAAATTACAATAAGCGTACTTCTTAAAGGCTTATTTGTACAGCAGAGAATTGAAAATAACTCATATCTAGTCATAGAAGACTTTCAATAAAATATGATTCATACATACTATATGGCCTTTAAGAATAAGGTAGGTATCCATGATATTGTTAGGTTAAAAAGAAATCAAATTTTAGAGCAATACAATCCCATTTTTTATTATTTATATATAAATACATAAGTATTCATGTATCAGAAAAGTTCATTAGACTCAACACCAAACTGCTAATGGCAGTTACTTTGAAGGATTCAAATGTAAGAATTTTCACTTTTTATGTTGTTCATTTTTGCTTTGCTTAAATTTGACAGCATTGTTGTGTATTTTGAATCAGAAAATTCTAAATTTTTAAAAAATATTGTGGATAATAACATGTTACTATAGTAAGTAAAGAATGATTCCATGGGCTGAGCATAGTGGCTCACACTTATAATCCCAGCACTTTGGGAGGCCAAGGCAGTTGGATTGCTTGAGCCCAGGAATTCAAGACCACCCTGGGCAACATGGCAAAAGTGCACCTTTCAAAAAAAAAATTATATATATATATATATATATATAAATGTATACACACACACACACACACACACACACACATTAGCTGGGCAGGTGGTGCACACCTGCAGTCCCCACTACTTGGGAGGCTGAGATGGAAAGATATCTTAAGCCCAGGATGTAGAGGCTGCAGTGAGCCAAGATTATGCCACTGTACCCCAGCCTGGCCAATAGAGTGAGACTCTGTCTCAAAAAGAAAAAAAAATAAAGAATGATTCATGTATATATTTACAATTACTATAAAGTTTTTAAAATTGTACTCTGAAGAGTGTTCATCACAAGGTATTGCTGTTTTCCAGTTTTGTAACAATTTGCCACTTCCAAAAAAAAAATACTCACTTCTTTTATGAAGACTTTGTCAGACGTAACTTGTGATGTGAGAGTATACCTCCATCACAGATTATTGTTGACAGCACGCTACTGTTCTCTGAAATATATTCTAAGTGTATTCCTGGTATTGGCATACTGTCAGAATGATACATATTGAAAAGAAAAAAAAAGTGACATCAAATGTAAAACTGCCAGTTTATTAAGATATGTAAGAGCTACAATTTCTTTTGTTAAATGTTGAATACAGTGATGCAGTGCTACTGGAGTTCAATTCTTTCATAGGGGCAGGTAAGAATGTGGCACAGAACCCCTTTGTTGGCTGTTTTGTCCTGTTCCTACACATCCTGATGCTCCTTCCTGAACCATAAAAACCAAGGTTTCCTGTCACCATTCCTCTAGCAAGGCCTCCAGTAAAGGTTTCATGAGTCATGTGTCATTAGCCAGGTAGCATGCCTGATGTTAGCCAACAGTAACATCAAAAGGACAACAGGTGCAGATATAATTACTTAAAAATTCAATCTCACTATTCTCAGTGGCCTACACCCATTTCTAGTGCATTAAATATTTCAATCATATTTACTAATTAATAATGTAATATAATTAACAGTACATGGATGACCTTTTAACTATGAAACTCTTTTTCTTTCTTACAGCATTTCTATGGCACAGAAGAACTTCCTTTGCTGATAGTAACAAGGTCTTAATGGCTATGGCTAACACATTAAGAAATGGGCCCCTATGGGTCTGTGAGCTCTCATTTTAATGCATCAGGGTACTCACACAATACTTAATATAAGAATAACACTAGATGATCCAAAACATTGGCAAATTCCTCCATCCTATCACATTGCATCTCCAGCGAGCTTTTTAAAATGCAAATCAGAGCATACAACTCTCTAGGTAAAAATCCTAAAAGAGTACCTAACTGTACTTAGAATAAAATAAAAAGGTCCTCCTGCATATTTTCCTGACCTTATCTACCGCTGCACACCTGCTACATTTGCTCCAGCCACTTACGACATTTTTTTCCTGTTTCTTGAATACACCATCTTCATTTCTGCTTTAGGCCTCTACTCTTGCTTTTTGCTCAGCCTTGAAACCTCTATCTCCAGATCCTCTCCTCACTAGCTAACCCTCTTACCTAAAATAGTTTTCCTGTACCTCTCCACATTACCCTGCTTTATTTTCAAGACAGCAGTTTTCATTATGTAAAACTATCCTACATATTTACTTGTTTTTCTTGTTTACTGTCTGTCTCTTCCCAAAAGTATGGAAGTTCCATGAGTCAAAAGATGTATCTATTTCATTCACTTATGGAATCCACAACTAAGAACATTTTCTAGCACAGAATATACATTTTGAATGAATGAATGAATGAACAAATTCAAATCACAGCTACATGCAGTGACGGGGTGATTTAGGAATTCAAATTTATTGTAGCTTCAGTCACTTAAAACCAAAGCTCTAAATTTCACAAAAGGCTCCTTTTTTCCTAAATGAATACACAAGATAGAGCTCAGTTTACTTCATATAGGCTCATCTGCTTCATTTTAAAGCTGACACAAAACCTGGCCTTAAATGAGTGCCAGTTTTCTGTTCCAGACAAATACTGTTTAAGAAAGTATATTAACAAATGCAGAGAGGCAACTGTTCCTATTTTAAAACACATACCTTCTTTAAATCAGTATTAATACTAATGCTTCTCAAACCCTACCAATAACTGTCCACTGTTTAAGCTTTAAGATTATGGGAGAAGCATAGAATGGAAAAAGGAAGCTATCTTAACCCAAATTTCTTGTAGAGAGGGAAAAGATAATGACAAACATGTTTTGCTAATTATCTAAGCACAAGCTGTTCCCCTGTGAAAGGGGCCCAAAGATAATCATTGCATAGCCATATAAGTTCCCCTCAGAGACACCTTGCTGAAGGAAAGCTGTAGCTGCTGAGCCACAGAGATGCTCACCAAAGCCACCAAAACTGTAGTGACTAAGGACCTCTAAAGACCATAACTACCTTCTCACAACACTCCTTTGTTCTTAGGTTTTCACAGATGTGATTCCATCTGGAGCTCCTCTGACATAGCAATGTCTCACTGGTCCCTGAAAACATGCTTAAGACAATTATTATAACCTCAGAAAACATGAACCTTTCTTAGCCATTGTACCTCCTCTGAGAGGTAAAGTAAGACCACTCATATTCAGTATGAAATGTAGGTTTTTTTTGACTGAGCCGTGGAAAGGCAAAGGAGGTGCTTTTGTACTTTTCCTTCACTATAAGCATGAAATAACTATTAATGCTAAGAGAAACTTTATATGAGCCCTGTGATGGAACTATATGTTCAAAATCATAAGAAGAAGTCACCTCAGTGGACTGGATTGACTATCATGTACATGTAAGAAAAGGATGAAGGGTTGTTCAATCATAGGATGTTTCCTTCTAGATTTCATTTTAAGACAGTTATGGCTTAGCTACTTTAAACTTACACATGGTTTAATGGTTTCATCCTCTTACTTTCTGACAAAATATTTAAATTCAGATCTATTTCTTAAAAGACCAAGACTTCAAACAGAGGAATCAAGGCAGTCAAATATATTTAAACATAATAAGCAATAGACAGTACCAAAAATTATAATATACTTTAGAAATTAACCTGAGGTAAAAGTCCACCATGAGATCTAGGAATAGATTCTCAGATTAGCTAGCTAAATAACCCATATCACAGAAATAATAACCAGATAAGCAGTTAAAGGTTATATGGACCTCAAGGGTCCTCCTGAGAATCTGCAGGATATTTCTACATAATGTATCCACTGCAGTCTACAGACTACAATTTCACTTGAAGTTGGACATGTAATTGTGAGATGTTATTGTATTATTAATAAACTTGGAAAAAGTCAACCTTTTTAAAGCCGTTGCACACTAAGCAACGTATTTCTACAAGAGTTAAAGCTAAGAGGTAAAATGATGAAAAAGCTCTTTCTTATCCTCATAGCCGAACCCATGTTCACATGAAAACTGTAAGTAAAACCACTGTATTTGATAAGCACCCACCTCATGTGTATGTAAATTTTTTAAAGAACAGAAAAAGAATAAGAAGAAATGGAAAAACAAATCAAAGATAATCAAGAAAGATAATTAGATAATGTAAAAAAAAAAAACACTCCATAGCAACAAAATAGAAGCGATTATTTATGTAGGTTTACAACTAGATGAACTCCAGATGTATTTTTTAAATCTACTTCTCCACAGGTGTTTTTCTGCTTAATAAATATAACATCCAAGTTGGAATATGGTTGAAGCATTGAATCACCTAAATTCTGGCTATGCTCTTCTGCTGTTAACTATTTTAAGCTATTTTTCAATAAAGCAGCCACTACTGAAATCATAAGTACATAGGCTTGGCAAAGCCAGAAAGAAAAAGTGCAGCCCACAGATTTGTTTCTTCTGTTTTCCCAAAACAGAATCTCATAAAAAATATGCCCTAAAATTCTGTCACTATGTAGCTATCAGAAAGAGCAATTCTGGTCCTCTTCATAACTCTGAACATTAAGCCCATTCCCTGTGCTACTAAGAAGTTAGATAGCTCAAGTATGTTGCAAGGCACCATCACAACTATTCAAATTGTATCCAGGCAGAATAATCAGTCAATCAGAAATTTCAGTTTTTGGGGACAACTGAAATTTTTTTGGATGGAAGTTTTTGGGGCCAACTTGGATAAACACACAAGACAAATTTGAGTTTACTGCCAGGATCACTTCCAGGACACTGGCTAATTAATTATAAAAACTTTCTCAAAACAAATATAAGCCTGGAAACCTTTTATTTTCCTGTCCAAGCAGAGAAAAAACAGGTTAAAAAAAATAAAAGCCAGGGTTTATCACAGCTTCATTTTACTTGCAAATCCACTTTCCTTTTTATTACCCTAAAATGATCCAGGAGTTTTTGTATTTGAAGTTACCAAAATAGTAGGTGTAAAAACTGAAAATGTTAGTTTGATTTCTGTGCCTGAACCTTTGGTTGTAGAAGAGATTATGGATTAGTTACAAAGCTTCTCTCCAAACTCTGGTAGGAAGAAAGAATGGAGTTTCTTCCTCTTTTGAAGAACTCATTGGATTAACCATAACTACTGTCATAAGATACAAATTAAATTAATAGTTGCTCTTATAATTATATATTCATCAACCTTCCTTTGCTGGCTTTGAAAAAGAAAGGAACAACATTCCTAAATTAAATTCTCCTGGCTTCATCTTAACATGAACCTTGATGACTATGAGATGTTAGTGATATACACTGATGATTCTGGTTTTAAAGACTCCATTCTTATGGGCTTATAACAAAATCAATATCCACAAAAAATGTTCCACATATTTCTTCTACTACTGGAATCAAAATTTTATGTAATATGCATCTTAAGCCATCAAATTTCTTCCACATATGCCCAGATATGAAAAGACCCAGTAAGTTAGTAAATTTCTCTGTCAGCATTTACCAGCTGCTTCTTGTCAAATTGCTGGCAAGAGGAGAGCTGCCCCTAATAAAGAAGGCTTCCTCAAAAGCTCCATCAACAAGCTATTCCTAAGCCTGATTACTACGCTGCCTTATCCAGTATTAAGACCCATGGCAAGCCTTACAAATAATCAGCATTGGTTGGTAAACAATGAATGGAGACAAAGTATGTGAAATTGATTTAAGTAAAATTCTAGTGGCCTGGGTTCTCCATTTTCCACTACAGGTAGGTATCTACCAGTGTACCCATATTTAAATGCTCTTCTTCCTGATCATTCCAAGAGGTAGACAGATGTAAGGGAGGTGACAATTCACAGTAGCATCTGAAGGAGGAGCAGCTCAAGCAGTCAAGAATGTATCTCAGTGTAAAGAGGGAGGAAAGTAACTAGACCTGACCTAAACAGAGTCCCTCTTCTGGGGAACACAAATGAATAAATGAAGATAAGGAAGATAACATCAGATTTCAGAGCATCATAAAGGTCATCAAGAAGTCCTGAACTTAAAATGATAGGAAGCCATTATTTGTTTTTAATCTAGAGTAGAAAAATGAGGGCAACCATGTAAAAAGCATATTGAATTGAGAGAAAATGAGGACAAGGGATGAATTCCAATAGCTTTTCTAGCAATTCAGATCTGAGATAACGATATGACAAGGAAGGGAGGGGAGGGGAGGGAAGGAGGAAGGGAAGGGAGGGGAGGGGAGGGAGGGAGGGGAGGGGAAGGGAGGGGAGGGTGTGGGATGGAATGGAATGTACACCCTTCCCGTACTTTTTAGAATTCACCAAGGCCTATAAACCTCTATCACTACTACAAGTGCTGTCAGTTAAAGAGGAACACCATCATGAATATGGGTTTTTGGGAAAAAAATACAAAAGAACTAAAAACAGCAAAGTGTGGAAAGAGGAATCTTCAAACCCACCTACTTAAAAGACAGAAAGGGAAAGAACAAGTCATCCGTCAGTACCTGTGGAGCATTGATTCCATGACCTCCATCAGATAACAAAATTGGAGAATGCTCAAGTCCCTGATATAAAATGGCATACTATTTGCACATAACCTACACACATCCTCTTATACACTTTAAATTGCTCTAGATTACTTATAATAACTAATACAATATAAATGTGATGTAAACAGTTGTTATGATATATTAGAGACTAATGGCAAGAAAAATAAGTCTGTACATGTTCAGCACTGACACAATTTTATTTTCATTCTGTCCCTGGTTGGTTGAATCCATGGATGCAGAACCATGGATATGGAGGGCTAACTGTACAATCAGCATATCAAGCATGAAGCCAAATAGAATCACACTCTACTATATCAAAAGACAAAATGGTAAGTTAAAAGAGCAAGAATCAGATATTTGGTTTTCTGAGGTGAGTTATGTATTAAAGTTTCCATTTAGCATAGAACAAAACTGCTGTCCATCATCACACAACTAGCCAGTTTTGGAATAAGTGGCAAGACCAAATTTTCTTGCTTCATGTTTCTTCTTCTTTCCAATATATGCTACTTCCCCTCCAACCCTGGAGAAAGAGTCTAGGATTTCTATGATTCTTTTAAATATGCTGCTTTCATTTCTTCAAAACTTTGAAATTTTTTAATTTAGGAATCATTTTTCAATTATTCTTAAAATATAATTTCCTTGCACAGATATTTACCCAGCTGGAAAAAAATGCCCCAGTTGATACTATATTCTCTTCAAAAGAAAGCAAACAGATATTTAAATCCCGATTGCTCTTCATTCAACTATACGTTTTAAAAGACAAATATATAGCTAGTGAGACAACTGTCATTATCTTTCCCTACAGTATCCCCCAAAAGTTAACAACAATGTCAGCATTTCTTAGCATTTCTTTTTTTTTTTTTCCTGTAGACAAAGTCTCCCTCTGTCACCCAGGCTGGAGCTCCACGGTGTCATCTCAGCTCACTGCAACCTCTGACTCCCAAGTTCAAGCAATTCTCATGCTTTAGCCTTCTGAGTAGCTGCGATTACAGGCCTGTGCCACCATACCCGGCTAATTTTTGTGTTTTTAGTAGAGACAGGGTTTCAACACGTTGGCCAGACTGGTCACCAACTCCTAGCCTCAACTGATCCACCCACCTCAGCCTCCCAAAGTGCTGGGATTACAGGCGTGAGCCACTGTGCCTGGCCAGTATTTCTTCATAATTTACCAAAATATTTTTTTCATAACTTATGTCACTTAATCCCTAGAATAAACAGAAGGTAGAGATTATCACTATTTTAAAGCTGAGCCAACTATTACTCTAAGATTTAAATTGCTCAAGTGAATGCATCTGCAACAGCTGAGACTCAAATTCTTTCCTTCTGATTCCAGCTCCTTTCACACACTCCTTCTCCTTCTCCCAGGAAAAGCGCAAACTGTTGTCTGTACATAAAGGTCCATTTTAAGTGAGGCAACCATCACCCCTAATCCTTTCTCAGCATCTTTTAGACTTATGTTGTCTTATATTTGAAAGAAGCAAGAATATTTTGCTTACCTGGTCCTTCTCTGGTTTATCAGAAATGTCATTCAGACTGGAGGAAGTCAGATTCCTGTGGGTCATGGCTGGGCTACCTGGAAAAACACAAGTAAATGCTAATTAAAGACTTGTTTTCAAGAGCACAAAGACTTTGACTAATTAATAAACACTAGTAGATGATGATGGAAATGGAAATGATACTTTTAACCACTCTAGGATTCTTCTGAAGAGTTTTCCAGAGGCCAGGTTGGAGTACAAACATAGTTAAATGCAAAGTATGTAAAATCCCAAATATCTGGTTTCGGCCTTATTGCCTGGTTCAATTTGAAGATAAGTTAAACTTTGAAAGAAACTTCTAAGACAATAAGCATAAAAATAACTTTGCTCCAGGTTTGGTTCACTCTGTCATTGCCCTTTACATACTTGCAAATCTACCTGGTTTTCTTTCCTTTTCCCGTTGCCTGCAGAGACCAGCTGTTTCCTCATCTTCAGCAGAGCTGACCCCGGATGCCAGGCCCAGGCCTCCTCTCCCCCAGACCTTGGCAGCCCTTCCTAGAATGCCACTCACTCAGATCAACCTGAAAAGCCTTCATCAAACTGTTTCCTTCTCTGGCTAACACTTGGATTAAGAATATTTCTCCTTAGTGGGCATCTGATCTAGAATCCTCACTCTGTGCTTCAGTGTAGTGTTATCACAGGCTCCCTTACTTCTCTGCGCTCCCACTTTCCAGAATAAAATAAGCATATCCTCTTTTCCCCCTTAACATGTTAAAACTCTTCTTCAAGTGAAAGGATGGATGTCATCAGAACACTACATGGGAAGCAATCTCCCTGACCATATAGCAGCTGTCAATATGGTTCACTGGTAACCCATCCAATGATTTAAGACACTATCATACATGAATAGAGAGGAAAGACATGTAGAAGAGCCACAGACTGTTTTCAAGTAGACCACGTTAATCAACAGAATACTGAACTTTCATTCTGCAGTTGGACCTAAAATTTCTAAGCTTACTAAGCAAAAAGACTAACTTTTCAAAGTGAAGATGTTTGACCCAACTGCTGCAGGGTGCTGAGTAATGCATTCATCTTTAATCCTCAATGATCTGACTCAGACTGGTCTTCACAGCAAGAGGACAAGGGTTGAAAAGAAGCACCGAAGCTCTAACATAGTTTCACATTTGCTTCCCAATAATTCTTTAGATTACAGACTTTAATTCCTTCAGACAGAAACTTTAACATATAATTTCACAAAAGATTAAAATCTACTCCTAATAAGCTAATGCCTATATAACAGCAGCTCTTTAAATAATACCATTCCTTTTAACTACCAGATCAGAAAAATCATATCCTTGAACTGGCAAGACAGGGTATTTTCCACTCTGCTGCATTTCATCGAGTAAGCATGGCCTAGATCTCTTAAATCTTTTACCTGGTTGGGTGTTTTATTCTAGGAAAATTTGAGCTCAGGGCATTATTCAAAGGAAAATAACATTTGAAAATGTGCTTTATGTACAAAATTAAAAGAAAGTCTTTGAAGAACACATTTTCTTCTTTGAGCCACATATTAGATTTCTAGTGTCCACTCAATACAAAAGATACCAGGTACAATCTTGAATGCCCCCTAAATAATGCTGTGATTGAAGCTAATAGAAAATGATGAGTACAGACAATTTTGCACTTTACATTTAAAAACAAAACCAGCTATTTGGACGAACTGGGTAAAAGTTCTGCCCGAATAAGTGAAGAAATCTGAATTATACAATCCTAAAACAATAAAGCCTTAGCAATTCTAATCATAAGTTAAAAATCGCTTATGTAAATAAATAGGTAAGACAAATTTCTACTCATCAAATCATTTATATGTAAGTGGCAGTACTGAAACAAATTTAAAGCAGGTTTCCATTAAGTAATTTAAATTTCCAAGGCAATAGCCTAAAGTCATGGATTTGCTTCAGGCACACTTATAAATACTGCAAAGGCACATTTCAGCCCAAGCACTGTCCTAACTGCTGCAAAATCTGAATAGGTAGAAGCCAAATTAACGAGGTTTTCTTTGTAATGGTAATCTTGATTGGTGTGACAGGTTTTTCATGAAACCTCAAATACCATCTCATCATTCTTCGCATTTCTGAAAGACAGTGATAGTACGGCTATCTATATTTATACTATATGAGGAGCAAGAGAAAGGTACAGGTCCAAGAGAAATGCAGGAACCAGATGAGGAAGAGAAGACTAGTATTAAGAAACAATCAAATCTGTTTCCTCTTCTAACTTTCTCTGATTCTCATTAATAAAAGTAACTAATATTAACAGCTTTGCTAATGTTTAACACTGCAAGAGTTTGCTAGTCAACACTTCCAGTAACTAAGCAAGATGATCAGCATTCTTCAATCTTCTTCCATCCCCCTCCCTACCAAACTCCCCATCCCGACTTCCTAAGACCTTGAAGCAGAGAAAAATCCTCCCCCATGCTCTAAATCAGTGGTTTCTAAAGTGAGATCCCTAGACCAGCAATATCCACATCTTGCTGGACACTTGTTAGAAAGCCAGATTACTGACACTCATGCCACACCAATTCTTTTTTTTTTTTTCCATAAGTTAGATTTCTAGTGTCCACTAGACAGATGGGGTACAGGTGGTAATTGGTTACATGAGTTAAGTTCTTTAGTGGTGATCTGTGAGATTTTGGTGCATCCATCACCCAAGCAGTACATACTGGACCTTATTTGTTGTCTTTTATACCTCACCCCCTCCTACCCTTCCCCTCAAGTCCCCAAAATCCATTGTCTCATTCTTAGGCCTTTGCGTCCACATAGCCTAGCTCCCACATATCAGTGAGAACACATGATGTTTGGTTTTCCATTTCTGAGTTAGTTCACTTAGAAAAACAGTCTCTAATCTCATCCAGATCACTGCAAATGCCATTAATTCATTCCTTTATACGGACGAGTAGTATTCCATAACATAAATATACCACAGTTTCTTTATCCACTTACCGATTGATGGGCATTTGAGTTAGTTCCACAATTCTGCAATTGTGAATTGTGCAGCTATAGTAGTTCTACTTTTAGTTCTTTAAAGAATCTCTACACTGTTTTCCATAGCTGCCGCACCTGTTTGCATTCCCCTCCGCAGTATAGAAGGGTTCCCTGATCACCGCATCCACACTAACATCTAATGTTTTTTGATTTTTTGATCACGGCCATTCTTGCAGGAGTAAGGTGATATTACACTGTGGTTTTGATTTGCATTTCCCTGATCATTGGTAATGTTGAGCATTTTTTCATGTTTGTTGGCTATTTGTTTATCTTCTTTTCAGAATTGTCTATTCATGTCCTTAGCCCACTTTTTGATGGGATTTCTTTTCTTACCGAGTTGAGTTTGTTGTAGATTCTGGATATTACTCCTCTGTCAGATGTATAGATTGTGAAGACTTTCTCTCACTCTGTGGGTTGTCTGTTTACTCTGCTGACTGTTCCTTTTGCTTTGCAAAAGCTCTTTAGTTTAATTAAGTCCCAACTATTTATCTTTGTTTTTTATTGTATTTGCTTTTGGGTTTTGCGTCATGAAATTCTTAAGTCAATATTTATAAGGATTTATCCAATGTTATCTTCTAGAATTTTTATAGTTTCAGGTCTTAGATTTAAGTTCTTAATCCATCTTGAGTTGATTTTTGTATAAAATGAGAGATGAGAATCCAGTTTCATTCTCCTACATGTGGCTAGCCAATTATCCCAGCACCATTTGTTGAAAAGTGCATCCTTTCCCCCCTTTATGATTTTGTTTACTTTGTTAACTATCAGTTGACTTAAGTATTTGGGTTTATTTCTGGGTTCTCTATTCTGTTCCATTGGTGTATGTGCCTATTTTTTACCAGTACCATGCTGTTTTGGTGACTATGATCTTACAGTATAGTTTGAAATCAGGTAGAGTCATGCTTCCAGATTTGTTCTTTTTGCTTAGTCTTGCTTTGGCTATGCAGGCTCTTTTTTGGTCCCATATGAATTTTAGAATTGCTTTTTCTAATTCTGTGAAGAATGGTGGTATTGATAGAGAGTGTGTTAAATTTATAGATAGCTTCTGGCAGTATGGTCATTTTCACAATATTGGTTCTACCCATCCATGAGTATGGGATGTGTTTCCATTTGTTTGTGTCATCCATGATTTCTTTCAGCAGTGTTTTATAGTTTTCCTTGTAGATGCCTGTCACCTCCTTGGTTGGGTATATTCCTAAGTATTTTATTTATTTTGCAGCTGTTGTAAAAGGGGTTGTGTTCTTGATGTAATTCTCTGCTGGGTCACTGTTGGTGTATGGAAGAGCTACTGATTTGTGTACATCAATCTTGTGTCTGGAAACTTTGCTGAATTCTTTAGTCAGTTCTAGGAGCTTTCTGGAGGAGTCTTTAGGGTTTGCAAGGTAAACCATCATATCATCAGCAAACAGTGACACTTTGACTTCCTCTTTACCAATTTGGATGCCCTTTATATCTTTTTCTTGTCTGATTGCTCTGGCTAGGACTTCCAGTACTATGTTGAAGAGGAATGGTGAGAGTGGGCATCCTTGTCTTGTTCCAGGTCTCAGAGGGAATGCTTTCAACTTTTCCCCATTCAGTATTATGTTGGATGTGAGTTTGTCATAGTTGGCTTTTATTACATTGAGGTATGTCCCTTGTATACTAATTTTGCTGAGAGGGATGCTGGATTTTGTCAAATGCTTTTTCTGCATTTATTGGGATAATCGTGTGATTTTTGTTTGTAATTCTGTTTATGTGACGTATCACATTTATTGACTTGTGTATGTTAAAGCATCCCTGCAGCCCTGGTATGAAACCCACTTGATCTTGGTGGATTATCTTTTTGATATGTTAAAATCAAAAATCGTATCTTTTTAATTTTAACATAGATGCTAAAATCCTTAACAAAATACTAGCTAACCAAATCTATATTGGTTAGCTAGTATTTTGTTAAGGATTTTAGCATCTATGTTCATCAAGGATATCGGTCTGCAGTTTTCTTTTTTGGTTATGTCCTTTCCTGGCTTTGGTATTAGGGTGATGCTGGCTTCACAGAATGAATTAGGGAAGGTTCCTTCTTTCTCTACCTTGTGGAATAGTGTCAAAAGGATTGGTATCAATTCTTCTTTGAAAATGCCTGAGCAATTCTATCAACACTCTAGGTATGAGGCAGTAGGGTGGACACCAATGTGCATTTTAACAAGCCCTCAAAGTGATTCTGAATCATGCTGAAGATTGAGAACCAGCTCCAAATAAACCAGATATCTTAACAGTATTTATACTAGTCAGAATCTGAGTTGAAAGAAGCATATACATTGGAGGAGTATCGCCAGATGGGTAATTCTGATAACCTTGCCCTCCTCCAAGCTACTGCTCTAAACTATCATATCTCAAGCAAATCATTAGCTTATCATACGTGCCATATAAACACACAAAGAGGTTACCTGACGTTTCCTCTGAATCCTCACCTATATAGCCAAATAAATAAATAATTTTGTTTTGGAAACTCACTGTTTAATCAACCTTTTCCAGAAACATATCATCCAAATCCAGTAAGAAAAAGATGAGGGCCAAAAGAGATTATCAACCAGATTATACAAGGGAATAAAAAATTTGTGTGTGGCATTTTTGTTAACCTGGGAAGGTGTTAAAAAACAAGTCCCTAATAACGTTCTTGTGAATATTTTACACCTGACATTTCATAAGACATATTGTCAGAAGAAATATTTTCTATTTAGATTTTTGGCCTACAATGTAAATACATTATACTGCAATCCTGAGCAAGTGGGGATGCTGGAGAAAAATGTCACCTGGCACCAAAAAGGAAAAATGCAAGTGTACCCTGAAGTATGCTGCTTCTCGGGCAAGCGGTGATTCATTCACTCAAAGCTGCAACCAGTAGGCCCTTCCCACCTAAAATCCAGGGCGTAAAAATGTCTTATGCTTGTTCTTGGTCCAAAGAAACTTTGTGTTTTTTAAGACTCACTTAAAAAAACAAAGTAGAAGAAGAACCAGTCTCAAGTGCATAATCATAATTAATTTCCATATCACTGTTTTCTGGCCATAAGAAAAAGAAAGCTTTGAGAATCACATTTTCAAGCAGTTTCACACAATCAAAAACAATTTCATTTTCAAAGTACCCACTTGGCAGGTACATACTGTTGCTATAAAAATTAATTACGTTCTGTACTAAGTTTGAAAATCATTATTCTTTAGCACACATGTAGCAATTCATAAAGTCCTTTGCAGTTATAACTATTAGATACAATAAAAAGGGGTGAAGAGAAGCTAAAGCACAGAAAGAAGAAAGAAGATATTTGAATGTGTACCTATTAATGTAATACAATGACACATGAACTCCCCCCTTGCCTCATACCTCCATAATGAGCCAATAGAGAACCCAGGGACAAGCTAAAACAAAGATCCCATGACCTGTGAAATAAATTGAGTCTTTTTTATTCTCAATAATAAATAAGTAATATTTGCAGCACAAAAAATAACTAAGATAACTCACATGTAATAGACATACAAGAGAATCTGCACGTTCTGTCAGAATATTTGGCAGTATGGGTCTGGTTTTCACAGCTTGGGACCCAAAACTAGCAATAAATGTTGTTTCAGAATAATGGATGTTAATGTGTTCTGTACCCACATTGACTCATTGATGTTCTTTCTTCTCCCTTTGTTGGCATAACAAATCTAGTAGAAGATGCCTATAGTCAAGAGTAATGGTCGACTAATCTTTTTGAGTACTAGGTACCTGAACTCACATTATCTTACTTAATCCTCTTATCAACATGGTAAAGTTGGTATTACTATTATCACTTAATAATAAACAAATTATCCTCAAGGAGGTTAAGTTCATGTTCATACAGCAAGTGGTAAAACCATAATGTAAACCTGGATCTCAATACCAATCCCACTGCCTCTGAGAAGAAAACTTTTTCTCTCTGTATTATTTACATAAACACATAAACTTCATCATGGCTAATAAAGAGAAAATGTACAACCACAAAGGATATGTTCTATTTTCATGCCAACTATGTGAAGGATAACATCACTACAGAGGTTTAAGGCAGTTATGTTCTTGGATTCCAACTTAGCAGTTCTAAAGATGGAGATGGTATTACTCTACTTTCTTATTTTCATAAAGAAAAGAAGGGGGAAATATTGAATTCAGCCACTCTGTTTACCATTCTAATTTAAATAGTTGTCCCAAACCACAGCTCTGTGACAAAGAAGGATGCTAAGGGCAGTAGCAATATAATTATAAAACAATTACACCACATGCTTCTCAATGTCTTACTTTATAGCCATAGCCAAGTGTTTGTAAAATTCCACAACATACATACAGCCTATTCTCCGTCATTTCTATGTTAGTTTTACATATTTCAAGTTACTTCAGTTCTAATTTCTTCCCATTTCACTCACTAAAAACAGAAATAAAATGGGACAAAGAGAACAAATCACTTAGAATACTTACAATGAATTTGACTGACAAAATCTAGAAGGCAGGCTAAAAGAGTTTGTATTTCTATCAGACCGGTTTCCTAGTTTTAGATAGCAACAGGTTTTTAAGAGCTGTCCCCTCTAAAAATAATAAAATAAACATGTCCTTATGGTCCCCAACCCATTTCTATCCCCCATACCCTAAATAAAATATTAAAAGATTTAAAATACTAGACTAAGGAAAGTTATTATAAACATCATCAGTCAGAAGGTGCCCTTTGAAGGAATTTCATAACAAGAAAAAATCAATTTGGGCATTTTTGCTTGTTTCCTTTATGATTGTTTTGTTTAAAATACTTTTAATGTTTGTTTTTATTTTATGTAATGTAAACTCCAAGAGCCAGAGCCAAGGCCCTTGGTTTGTCCGGTTCGCAGCTATAGCCTCAGACCTTGGCATTAGTGGCACTTAATACTTTGTGAATGAATAATAGTGATGGGGTGTCATTTTACCTCCATTTGGAGTTACTACTATAAATACTACTGTACAAAGTCCATTTCCTATGGAAGGAGATGCCATGTGCACACTCCAAGAGCATTCAGACTTGGACACCCTTAGAGTAAATAAGTAAGAAGTTTGTAGTAGCCCAGAACTAACAGAACTGAAAGACTGCCAAACTGGCCCAAAGCCTGTTGTTGAGCGGGGGGAAAAGAAGCAGCAATAAAGAAGGAAAAGAGAAATTCCCTGCAAAGGAGGAATGAGGATATGAGGATGGAGGAGAAATAAGGCAGAGTGTCAGGATCTCAGCTAAACGAAAGGAGAACCCGGGGTAGAGAAAAGCTGGGGGAAACTAAAAACTCGAAGCATATAATTGTCTTGGAAAGTGGAGCAACTGTGGAAAAAAGAAGACATCAAAAGACCCAGATAACTATCAAAATATGTGAGTAAAGTTGAAGCCAAAAGCTGTGTCATTCCTAACATATGGGACAAAGATAATAGAGAGGACATCCTTATATGAAGAGGTAGAAGTGTGCAGAGGTCAAATCACAGATACCTGCATGAATGAGGCTTCATAAATACTACTCTCTTATTTTAATAGCTATTCCCTGTCCTTTGGGACCTTTGTTATCTATAGCCCCCTTGATAATCATTTAACCTCAACTTTCTTGATGCTGTTCACTCCTATTTTTTTAATTTTCTTATACTCTGTGGGCCTTTCCCATAGTTCAGTGTTAGGTCTCATACATCTCAAAGTACAAAAGTTTCATCTCTTCTAATTCTTTCAAATTTCAGCCAGCAAAAACAAAATGCTCTAATTCACTATGAGTCTTATTCTAATAATATTGCACTGGAAATTTAATTTTTATTGTGATCTAAAATAGGTAGCTTAGGCCAGGCATGGTGGCTCATTCCTGTAATCCCAACAGTTTGAGAGGCCAACGCAGGAGAATCACTTGAATCCAGGAGTTCAAGACCAACCTGAGCAATACAGTGACAGCCCACCTCTTTAAAAATTTTTTAAAGTTAGCTGGGGATGATGGTGCACACTGGTAGTTCCAGCTACTAGAGAGGCAGGCGGGGGTGGGGAGACGACTGCTTGGGCCCAGGAGTTAAAAGCTGCAGTTGGCTATGGTCACATCACTGCACTCAAGCCTGGGCAACAGAGCAAGACCCCAACTTAAATAAATAGAATAGAACAGAACAGGATAGAACAGAATGCTTAATTTCTTAAAAAAATATTTCACTCTCTTTCTCAAACACACATATATTAATAAGGAATACAAAATCTCCACTCAGCTGAGAAAGCATTCAAAAGACAAATACAGACTGGAAAATTTACTAAATAAAAAAGTCCCTATAGTGTACTTCAAGGAATCTGTGGTCCCTGTGATTGGATAGTTATCTTTCTCCATATTCACAGACACATACATGAGCACATACATACACATAGATACACACCCATGCATGTACACACACAATATAAAATTATAAAGAAAATATTATTCTCTCCCCATAATGTGATGAAAACATATAAAATAACTTGTGACCTTCTTATCTCACAAAAGCAGAAAGAGAAAAGAATAGTACATTCAGCAAGTCTATGCTAGCTAAAGGCTAAGCGGGAAAACCTATCAATGATGGAATATAACAAAAGTAAATGAATATCTCACTGCTTTTATTCCAGAGTGATTTTTCACTCTGGGTCAGTGCGGGTTTTGGAATAAAGTAGATTCCTGCAGCCACATCATTACAAGGACACATATGGTGTCTGATTCAGATATGTTTGATCTAATCTCTTGTATATAATGTAGACATCAGATCGAAGACAAAGCAAAATTTCACTGATTTAGAAGAGTGGAAGAATTCTCTGATTTGATGAAGCATCCAAATTAAAAATACTTTAAGTAGGCTACCAACTCAAAATGGTAAGCTTAGTACATGACTTAGTAACTGGATTTATCTCCTCAACCTTCCTAGATACTTTTAAAATGATAGATTCATAAAAATATATATATACTTTTTTACAAAAGTATAAAGCCACACCAATGAAAAGAACAGATAGAAGACCAACATAGACAAAAGACCCTGAAAACTTTCTGGAAGAAGAAGAGCAGATAAAATAGTAGAATATGACACCATTTATGCTATTTAGAAATTTCAGTGTAAAATTCCATGCAGAGGGACATGGAGTTAAAAAAGAGAGTATCTTCCCAGCAAAACTCTGAAGAAGCTGCACATTGGAAACTGCCAAGTACGATGGAGGCAGAAGTAAGGGAAACTCTAAAAAGGATGGATTCAAGGAAAGGGATGGGTTCAAGGAAGTATACCACCACCCCATTGGGCAGAATACCCAGAAGCCAAAGCATTTACATGGCAGGGCTCTGCTAAAGACATATTCAGAAAAGACCAGGGCAATTGGCACAGGTATTTGTATCTCACAGTAAAGTCTTCTGAATTCTTGAGCTTAGAGGACCCCTCAGGATTATGCCTCCCGCTCACACTAAAGCAAATATTCTTTCTTAAATACAAATGTACAATACCGCACCATCAGAGGTTTAAGAGAGGAAGCCAAAGACTAAAATCCATACCTTAAAGAAAAAAAAACAGGCAAAATAATTCCAAAAAAGAAATATCATTTAGAAAGTTGAAATAGAAATTCTAATTAGTTTTTAGAGATTTGAGAAGATACTGTATCCACAAAACAAAGACAGATTGATATGAAAAATAGAACAAGGAAAATGTTTTAGAATGGACCATTAATTACCTTAAAACCTATATGTATGAGATTATACATATACAAAAAAAAAAACCCTCAATACAACCATTAGAAAATACTATAACAAGAATCTTCCAAAGAGCAGGGAAGAGGGGGACAAAGAGCCAGAAAACATAACAGAATAGATAAGAGGTAAAAAGATCAATCCAGGAATGCCAATACTTGATTATTAGGAGTCCTGCTAAGCAAGAACAAGGAAAATTGTGGACAGAACATCATCAAAGAGAATATAACATCCCAGAACATTATCAAATAGAATTCAAGAACCCACAGATAAAGGACATATTTCTTCAGATCGCAAGGACACCTAGGGAAAAATAAAATAAACCCCAAAAAATAATTTTTAAAAGTCCTGTATGTAAATGAATCATTGTGAAAGTTTATAACACTAAGAATGAAAAAATCCAAAAATGTTTTATCTAGAAAGGAAAAGTTATAATAATTAGATTTTGGAATTCTCCTAAGCAACACAGAATGGTAGAAGATAATGAGACCACGATTTCAAATTACTGGAAGAAAATTATCTTCAATCAAGAATTCTATATGCTTCCAAATCATCAATTGAGTGTGATAAAAATAATATAGAAAAGCTGGGGTCAAAAAAAAACCTCTAAAAAATTTTAACCTTAATTTGTCCTTTTATACAAAGTTATTGACAGTGTAACAAGAAAAATGAGGGAATGAACTAAGAAATAGAAATATATGGTCTCCAACTCAGGATGACAATGAAAGTCAATGCTAAAATGTCCATTGTGCAGTGGTCTGGAAAACAACCCAACTCATAAAGCAGGAGGGCAGTGTAGGGAAGAGAGGAGCTAACAGGAGGGGCAGATCTGCAAGGCGATATCAAGGGATTCTAAAGGTGTATTAGTATCTTTGAGATATTGGAAGAGTTTAGGAATGTAGTAACAATAGGCAATTTTTTAAATGCAACTTAAAACTCCACATTTAAGAAAAACTACACAAAAGAAAATGTACTTACAGTCCATTATACAGCTTTAGAGTAAACCATATTCACAGTCATAATGATATAATTTCTAACGTTGCACAAACTGATAGAGAAAGCATAGAATTTATGGATAAAGACAAGAATATAAATCTAAAGACCACGCATGGTGGCTCACGCTTGTAATCCCAGCACTTTGGGAGGCCAAGGCAGGCAGACCACCTGAGGTCGGAAGTTCGAGATCAGCCTGACCAACACAGAGAAAACCTGTCTCTACTAAAAATACAAAATTAGCCGGGTGTGGTGGCACATGCCTGTTAATCACAGCTACTTGGGAGACTGAGGCAGGAGGCTGAATTGCTTGAACCTGGGAGGCAGAGGTTGCAGTGAGCCAAGATCACACCACTGCACTCCAGCCTGGGCAACCAGAGCAAAACTCTGTCTCAAATAAAAATTAAATAAAATAATATATATACTCTATATTGAAAATAAAAAGTACAAGCACCAATGACAGAAGTCTAGAAGGTAAGCAGCCAAAAGAGGGGCAGCGAAGGGTAGAGATGCTAACATCTGTGTTTTACAAGGTAAGAAGTCAAAAGACCCTCTCAAAATTTGCTACAAAAGGAAATAAAAGCACAGGTTTATTACTTAAAATTACAAATGTAATTAATAATGGACTAGAAATAATAATACAATCGTATTTGAAAGAAAAAGGTGTACAAATGAGGTTTTTTTTTCTTTTTGTAGGGAAAGGACCGAGTCTCATTCTGTCACCCAGGCTTGAGTACAATGGCGTGGCCTGGGCTCACTGCAACCTCCCAGGTTCAAGCCCCCCTCCTCACTGTTCTAGATTTCTAGCTCACAAAACATGACTTGGGAAAAGGCCATTCAATTGGCTTCCTCAGGCAATAAACTCCTCAGGTCTTGCTGACTGCACATTCATTTAACTGATACACTCTTAGTAATCGATGACTATAGGACACCCACATAGGAGTAGCCTCCAGGAAAGAAGGGCACAAACACCTCTGGACACATAATGCCTCTTTCACCCAAGTGGCCCTGAAGACACTGTAGACCAAAGTGCTGTAAGTCTGAGAGAGAAAAAATGTAGGATACAACCTGTCCCGTTGTGCACTTGCTCAGACACTCATTTTCTCCCCCATGGAGAGATAAATTACACAATTCAGCCAAAGTGACATCTAGGGTTCAAATGATGTGATAGCTTCAGGACCCCAAGTGATCCTAGAGTTACCCTGGAAAATTCTATTCAGAGCTATGACAGGCACTGGATTTCCTTCTATTGAAAAGCCCAAGCTGAACTGAGATGCTTGCAGTTCTTGGTTGATATTGTCTAATCCTAAATGACATCAAGTTATCTAGTGCTAAGAAGTCCCACTGGTGAGGATACTTGGCTCTGCAACACAGACCTGCCTAACATTATCTGCTGCAGCAGGCATTATGTTTCTGACTGGAAGGTGGCAGAGCGGGGGCAGCAGAGGAGAAGACAGTGTAGTGGCTCACACTTCTGTTTCTGGATGGGTCTAATGAATCTATAAAGACATATATAAAAAGAATTATTGCCAATATGTTATTAATATCATAGAAAAAAAGACAAAGTGGAGAGAGTCCAAGATGGCCGATTAACAACAGCTCAGTATTGTAGCTCCCAGTGAAAGCACAGAGAGCGAGTGGACACCGCAATTTCAGATGAATTTCTGTGGCCCACAAACTGGGAGATTCTCGGCGGAGGAGCCACACGTGTCACCAGCGCAACTCTTTTGGCCGGCGCAGCTGTTTTGCCGGCACCCCAGCACGGCGCGGCGCTTCTCAGTGCGGAGTATACGTGACTGGGTGCCCTTTGAGTCAGGCTCGGCTGGTCTCATCCCCACAAGGAGAACAGCAATTGGAAGCACTGAGGACTGAGAGTTTCACAGTAAGCACAGCTGAACCCAGGAAGGCCAAGCTCTGTGGGGAAGGGGCGTCTGCCAAAGGAAAACTAAGAAACAGAAAAAACTTCATCA
>CAUYLG010023199.1:0-12907 GCA_963573385.1 Cacajao melanocephalus
GCCCAGCTAATTTTTGTATTTTTTAGTAGAGACGGGGTTTCACCATGTTGGCCAGGATGGTCTCGATCTTTTGACCTCGTGATCTGCCTGCCTCGGCCTCCCAAAATGCTGGGATTACAGGTGTGAGCCACCACGCCCGGCTGCTCAGTCTTCTGAATCAACTTAGAGAATTTTTTTCAAATTATCAAAGTAAACAAAATCTTTGAGAAATATGGGGTTATATAAAACAACTAAACCATGACATATAGGCATTCCTGCAAGAGAAAAAAAAAAACTAGGAAAAGTGGAAAATATATTTGAGGGAATTACTCAAGAAAATTTCCCTGATCTTGCAAGAGATGTAAACATCCAGATACAAGAAATTCAGATAATAACTGGAAGAAACTATCCATGAGGAACATCACCAAAGCATAGAATCTTCAGATTATCCAATGTCAAGTCAAAAGAAAATATATTAAATGCAGCTAAAGAGAAGAGTCAAATCACCTATAAAGGGGATCCCATCAGACAAACAGTGGACTTCTCAGCAGAAATGTTACAAGCCAGGGGAGAGACTGGAGGCTTCTTTTCAGCCTTCATAAAGAAAAAAAAAGCCAGCTAAGAATTTTGTATTCTACCAAACTAAGGTTTATAAACAAAGGACAAAGAAACCTTTCCCAGAAATGGTTCGCCACTAGACTAGAACATACAAGACATGCTCAAAGCAACTCTAAACATGACAATAAAAGGATACTTGACACCATAAAAGCACATATAATTCTGAATTGTACCAGATGTACAAAGAAGAACTGGTAGCAATCTTACTGAAACCATTCCAAAAAATTGAGGAGGAGGGCTCTCTAATTCATTCTATTAAACCAGCATCATTCTGATACTAAAATACTGCAAGGACACAACAAAAAAAGAAAACTACAGGCCAGTGTCCCTAATGAACATAGATGCAAAAATCCTCAACAAAATACTAGCAAACCTAATCCAACAGTATATCAAAAAGTTAATTCACCATGATCAAGTGGGTTTTATTCTGTTGATACAAGTATAGTCAAACATGCAAATCAGTAAATGTGATTCATCACATAAACAGAATTAAAAACAAAAACCATATGATCACCTCAATAGATGCAGAAAAAGCATTTGATAAAATTCAGCATCTCTTTATTAAAAAAAATTCAAAAATGAGGCATGGAAGAATCATACCTCAAAATAGTAAGAACTGTAGATGACAAACCCACAATCAACATCATACTGAAGGGGCAAAAGTTAAAAACATTCCTCCAAGGAACTGGAACAAGACAAGGATATACACTCTCTGCACTCTTAATAAACATAGCACTAGAAGTCC
Organism: Cacajao melanocephalus; assembly: GCA_963573385.1. Taxonomy (NCBI): domain Eukaryota; kingdom Metazoa; phylum Chordata; class Mammalia; order Primates; family Pitheciidae; genus Cacajao; species Cacajao melanocephalus. Next base: position 1,343 of record CAUYLG010023199.1, read on the forward strand.
TAGTCAGAGCAATTAGGCAAGAGAAAGAAAACAAAGACATCCAAATCGAAAAGGAGAAAGTCAAATTATCTCTATTTGTTGATGACATGATCTTAAACCCGAAAACCCTAAAGATGCCTCCAAAAGACTCCTAAACTTGATAAACAACTTTAGTAAAGTTTCAGAATACAAAATTAATGTACAAATATCAGCTGCATTTCTATACACCAACAACGTCAAAGCAAAGAATCAAATCGAGAACACAATTCCATTTACAATTGCCATGAAAAATATAGAATATTTAAAAATACATTTAACTAACAAAGTGAAATATCTTTAAAAGGAGAACTACAAAACACTAAGGAAAGAAATTGTAAATGATACTAACAAATGGAAAAACATCTCATGCTCATAGATTAGAAGAATCAATATCATTAAAATGCCCATACTACTCAAAGCAATCTATAGATTTAATGCAATTCCTAAAAAAATATCATTTTTTACAATTCTAAAATTATATGGAGCCAAAAAAGAGCTCAAATAGCCAAAGCAATCCTAAGCAAAAAGAACAAACCTGGAGACATCACATTACTTGACTTCAAAGTATACTACAAAGCTGTAATGACCAAAACATGTTACTGGTACAAAAATAGACACCGTAAATCAATGGAATGGAATAGAGGACTGAGAAATAAAGCCACATACTAAACCAGATGATCTTCAATTTTGTTGATAAAAATAAACAATGGGGAAAGGACATGCTGTTTAATAAATGATACTGGGAAAATTGATTAACCATGTGTAGAAGAATGAAACTGTACCCCTATCTCTTACTATATAGAAAAATTAAGATGAATTAAGGATTTAAATGTAAGATCTAAAACTATAACAATCCCAGAAAAAAAAACTAAGAAAATCTCCTCTGAACATTGACCTAGGCAAAGAATTTATGACTAAGAACTCAAAAGCAAAGGCAACAAAAGTAAAAATAGGCAAATGGGACTTAAGTAACCAAAAAGCTTTTGTACAGCAAAAGAAATAAGCAACAGTGTAAACCTACAACCTACAGAATAGGAGAAAATATTTGCAAGCTATGCATCTGACAAAAAACTAAAACCCCACATCTAAAAGGAACTCAAACAAATTAACAAGAAAAAAAAACTCCATTAAAAGTAGTCATGGAAATGAACAGAAATTTCTCTAAAGAGGACATACAAGTGACCAACAAAGATATGAAAAAATGTTGAACATCACTAGTCATTAGAGAAATGCAAATCAAAACCACAATGAAATATCATCTCACAATAATCATAATGACTATTATTAAGAAGATAAAAAATAACAGATGTCAAGGATGCAGAGAAAAGAGAATTCTTATACACTGATTGTAAATTAGTACAATCCCTGTGGAAAACAGTATGGAGATTTCTCAAAGAATTAAAACAGAGCTACGCTTCAACCCAGCAATCTCACTACTGGGTATCTACACAAAGGAAAAGAAATCATTGTACTGAAAGGACACTTCTACTCATACATTTATTGCTGCATTATTTACAATAACAAAGTCATAGAATCAACCTAATGTCCATCAGTGAATGACTGGGTAAAGAAAATGTGCTGTATGTACTCCTTGGAATAGTATGCAGCCATAAAAAGAATAAAAACCCGTCCTTTGCAGCAAAATGGATGGAGCTGAAGGCCATTATCCTAAGTAAAATAACTCAGAAACAAAGTCAAATACCACATGTTCTTACTTAACTAAGCAATGAATTGTGAATGTCCATAGAGACAGTGGGCAAGGTTTGAAAAATCACCTGTTGGGTACAATGTTCGCAGTTTAGAAGATGGGCACCTTGGACACCCAAGCCTCACTATTATGCAACATATCCATGTAACAAACCTGCACATGTACTCCCTGAACTCATAAAAATAAAAACAAAACATAGCAAACAAATAAAAAGCATAGCATGACAATATATATAACTACATCTAAACATTCTTATTATTTGCTTTAGAACATTGCTTAATGCATATTCTATATAATTGCTGGAGGAATTCTTAAATTATACAAAAGAACCTGTATTTAGATTTTGTTAGGTTTTACTGTTAAACAATCATGTAAATTTATAAAGTCTTAGTTTTCAATGTTATATGCTTTGAATTTGTAAGACGTAATCAAAATATGTCTTGAAGAATTCAAAACCAACTTGTTAATAATAGTTTTTATCCCTAAAGAGAGCTTGGAGGATAACTTTCACATTTATTTCACATACTTATGCTTTGGAGAACTTTTTTTAAAAAACTCTGTTAATGATTATTTAAAAGTAATTTGCAGCCTTAATGAAGTACTCAAAAAATATATCAACTGTGTCTATTCGTACTATAGAAAAAATGTATGCCACACGCAGCAGCTCATGCCTGCAATCCCAGCGCTTTGGGACACCAAGGTGTGTGTTTTGTAGAGATGGGCAAAACCCCATCTCTACAAAAAATACGAAAATTAGCTGGGCATAGTGCTAAATGCCTGTAGTTCCAGCTACTCAAGAGGTTGAGGCAGGAGGATTGCTTGAGTCCCAGAGGTTGAGACTGCCTAGGATCACATCAGTGTACTCAAGCCTAGGCAACAGAGTGAGATCCCACCTCAAAAAACAAATAAACAAATAAACAAAAAAATCAACTCTTTGTCTTGGTTTTTAAAATGCAGATTATTTCAGACTCTGATGAAAAGAAATCTAAGTCTCAGATGGAGCACTGAGATTCTACATTTTTAATAAGCAAACCTAGGTGATTATTCTGCAGATGTTCTATAGATCACAATTCAAAATACACTTATGACAGGGACTAATTACATAATGTTAGGAAAAGAAGAGACCTTTGCTTTCCTCAGCAAAAGCAAAACCTAGGAAGGAAAGATAGGTAAATTTGGCAAATAAAAATTTAAAACTAAAGTGTCAGGAAATACTGATCAAAATTTAAAAGTAAATGATAAATTTTAAAAACTATGTTTAAATCAAAACCATGCTAATCCTAATACATTAAAATGTTTTAAAAAGTAAACAAAAAAAGTCATCCTAATAGAAAAGCCGATCAAGCACATTTTGAAAAGCAATTCATTCATACACTCTCTAAACCTGGCTGTTAAACTCACATAAGTGTATTCATCTTAGTAAGAGTCAAATAAATGCAAATTTATAAAATATTAGAAAAATATAGAAGAGATGTCAATTTTCTTTATCAACTAGATCTGTATTAAAACTTACTGAAACAAGAGTGTGGGAAAACAAGCTCTGTTATAACTGGTAGTAGGAGGTTATATCAATCTATTTGAAGACCTATTTGGAATAATTTTTAAATGTTTAAATGTATACAGTTCTGTTAGTTTCATTCTAGTTTAGTAGATCATTTATCATTTATTAAATATTTTAGTCATTCAACAGATGTTTATTGATTGCCTACTATACCTTAGGTCCTATTCTCGGTGCAGAAGGATACAACAGTGAACTAAACAAAGAAAAAAAATCTTTATTGTCTTTCACATTCTGGTGTGGGGAGATGGACATAAAGATCATTTGCATAGTATGGTAACTGGTGATTATGTGCCAAGAAAAAAACAGAATTCAGATTAAAAGTTTGGAGGTATATAATTTTTAGAAGGCTAGCCAGAAAGAACTAATTGAGAAGGTGATATTTGAGTTGTATGTGTGTATTAGTTAGGTTGTTTGCAGCTGCTAACTTAATCAATAAGAAAATATATTATTAAACAGAAAAAGGAAGCACTGGTTATGTCAAGATAAAAAACATCATCAAGTCTCAGGCTTTCTGTCTCCTCTTTCTGCCATCTTTGGCATTAGTTCCCTTATCAGACTGCTAGTGAGGTGGTGGCAGCTGTCAAACACAATAATATCACAAGGAAGAATAGTTCTTCCTGTTGCTCTTTCTCAGAGGAAACATTTCCTGTTACTTCCTTGACCACCTGTACAGCCTACCCGCACATATTACTTGTTAGAATCTCATCACGCTCCTGAACAATGAAATTATTGTGGTTGGCTTGGTCTAGACATTTAGGGTAGGCAGATGGTTGTTAGGGAGTCAATCAAAACATGTTCTCATTGGTATATGCAGGGTAGTAGTGTCTTCAGAAATGTAGATAAATAAAGAAATTGTGCATGAAATAAACAAGTTAAAACACAATGCATTATATTGGTCAAACATAGTTTTTTCTCATATCCACAAATTCTTATAAGGGGAAGACAAGATGACTGAGTTTTACTCAAGGTATTTGAATCAGGAGCATATGATTTAAAGTCAATCAATTCACAGATTGGTCAATTTCTGCCCAAATAAAATAAAACTATTCTATGATCCTATAAGATTTATATCTCAAGAATATTATCTGTCAAATACAGAGAAAAAATAAGCAATTAATCCTGAAAACTGTAGCTGCTGAAAAGAATGAGAGGCCATGAAGATTAGGTGGGACTGAGAAGAATTTAAAGTTGTGGTCATCAAATGTAGTGACAACCTGATGTATTGGAAGTCAAGTTAGGGGTAGTGGAGAGAATATTCAAGTCAGTAGCAAGGAGAGTGGAGCTGTGCTGTCAAGCTCCTGACAATTCATGAACTTCTGCTGCCGAAATTATTAGTGCTGCCTTGGATCAAGTTCCATTTGTGTGCTGGCCAGCTGTACTTTGATTCCACTCTTGGAATCATATTTGATCTCTGTCTCTCTAATTGCCCTAAGTGTTTCCTCATTATTAAGACAACTTGAGTGAATCTGTTTCCTTTAACTAAGAGATCCTAATGAGAACATCTTAAGAATTTTATCTAATACATGAATCTCAGTGAATAAACTCATTTATATTTGGCCTTAATAGTTACAAGAGTGTTCCTCATTTTTACATAGGAATAGGCAACAAGTTCATGATATTTCATATAACCAGATAAACAATTCCATTCTACATGGAAAAGCAAGAATTAATACACAGATTGTAAGCCTTTTATAGGGAGAAGCCATGTGCTTTTCTCTTTTAAGCCCTCAAACACATGCACAGTACTGCGTAGCTAATAGGCTATGTACCTGGACTTACTGTGATCTCTCCTTTCTCTCCTCTGTCCTATATTCCCGGCAGTCAGCATCACAAACATTCTGAATTTAGGATACAACATTTGCGTATTTATCTTTTAAATTAATAATACCAGCCAGGCACGGTGGCTCATGCCTGTAATCCCAACACTTTGGGATGTCAAGGCAGGCAGATCATTTGAGGTCAGAAGTTCCAGACCAGCCTAGCCAACATGGTGAAGCCCCAGCTCTATTAAAAATACAAAAATTAGCCAGGCATGGTGGAGCACACCAGCAGTCCTAGCTACTCAGGAGGCTGAAGCACGAGAATGGCTTGAACCTGGAAGGCGGAGGTTGCAGTGAGCCCAGATTGTGTCACTGCACTCCAGCCTGGGCAACAGAGCAAGACTCTGTCTCAAAAAATGATAATAATAATAATATCATTATTTCATATCAATAATTAAATTTCAAAAAATTTTTCTGAATGATATAATCAAAGAATAATTGAGTTATATTATATCAGTGACACTCTAGTAGATAATACTACAAAATTTTTCCAGCATGCACATATTTTATTAAGGAAATTTTAAATGTATATATTTAAATATATATCTATATTTTACATGTAACACCTTGCCCATTCATATCACATAAGGCAGCTTTCATGTCATGATACTTTGTAACAAAGTATGTATATGTGTCTATTTGTTTATATATGTATATATCTGTGTGTGTATATAAGTGCACACACAGACACATACACATACTTTATTTAAAGCATTATACTTTACGTGTATGTGTCTGTGTGTATACATATATACATATAGATATATAAATATATACAAATGTGCCTGTACATATATGTATCTATATCTGTGTGTATATACATGTACACACACACAGACACATAAAAATACTTTGTTTAAAGCACTATATGTGTATGTTTCTGTACGTGTATATATGTGTATGTATAAAACATTATAAATATAATGCTTTAAACAAAATATGTGTAAGTCGGTATGTGTGTGCATACTTATATATACACATACAGATATATATATACACATATACATACAATCACATACATATACTTTGTCTACTTGATATTTTAAACAATTGAACCCATAACCATGAATCAAACTAGAAAAATAATTGAAAGTGTTCAATTTAAGGAAATATATACCTGACGAAAACAAGATTTGAAAATTAGTCATACACAAGCTGAAACTTTTCCTTCACACCAAAGCAGGTCAGTGTTTCAGTGTCTATCTAAAGAATCTTCCTTTTAAGAATCTCTTTAAGGAAGTTTGTCAAGTACGTTTCTCAAGCACATCATATTGAAGTGCTTGGTGTAGTTTTGTTCGTGTTAAAATCACTTGGCTTTTGAGGCTTACTGTAGAGGTTTATAGCATGAAGTTGATCCAGATCATGTGTCTCTGAAAATAAACATGGGTTTGTCAAGTTCCATTGCTAATTCACACAAATACGATCTTCTAGCAAATAGAACAAGATCTCATTAACAAGAAGGCTACACTATAGAAAATGTGGTAAAACTGAAAATTGCCTCCATTCTGAAATTTGAGCAGAATATGAGCTTAAAAGAGTGACTTTGGGGCATATTGAACAGTTTGATATCAATTAACACATTTCCCAAAATTTGTTTGCTAAAAGCCTCTCAGTCCATCTTAAAACAGGTAGAATAAAAAGCAAGGAAGAGGAGAGTCTGTTTTAAGGTTTTTAGTTATAAGGTCCACATATATGCTGAGATTAGGCCTTGCTTCCACCTCTGCTCCATCTAGGACTAAAACTTTGATGAATATATAAACTATTGAAAGTGTACTTTTACCAGCACTATTGGATGTCAATGACCTTTTGAAGCTAGGAGAATCCTTTGACAGAGAGTCACTGTTGGCATTGACACCAAATTGAGGGAAAGGAGTCGTTCTGTATCATTCCTGATGAAACACACATTGGTCAATCTGAATCTGACATTTATAATAGCCACAAAAGAAGCCTTGACCATTTAAAATGCAGCTCACAAATTAAGGAAGCAGTCTCTTATGTAAGTACTATTCGTAATTCACAGACAGAGAGATCTTGCCAACAAGGTCAGCAGGGAATAGGAAATGTATTCTCTAAAAGGTGTACTGATCAATACAGACATTTCAGCTCTCATTCAGGCTTCAGAAGATTCCACCAACACTCAGTTTGCAAACTCAGGGGTGTAGGTATAACTTCTTCAGGAGAAAGAAATACCATAGCAGAGTTTGTTATTCAGAAAGCACTGACATAGCCTGAAACACTGGAGAATGTAATTGTTTGCAGGACTCTGGGGCCCAGGATTTGATCATTTTCAGAGAAAAAAAACATGTCTTGGTATAATAAAGGATTTAAAATAATGTTTATAGATTGTAATAAATACAAAGTGGAGGTTAATAGTCAATTTTTAAACCAATTTTAAAAATAATTTTTGTCAAACTTGTTGGGACAAAACTTTCTAAGAATCACAGCAGTCACGGTATTTATATTGTTGTGAGTGCAATTTAGATTCAGTTTCAATCAAGAAATATTTATTCAACACTATTCAAGAAAAAACAGAGCTAGATAGTGAAGTGGTAAAAAGCAGGTACAGGTTTTACTCAGAAACTGTTGCAATAATGGCAAAGAGACCTCAATATAGAACTGGGCTCAATTTCTAATGCAAGAACAAGTGGGGATTTATAACCAAGAAAGAGGGTGAAGGTGAGTGAATGGAAAACCATTCAGAGGCAGCATCAGGGGTAAGAAGGAATCTTGCTGAACCAACTTGACTGGACTCTTGCTAAAGGCAAGCCAGGGTCATCAGACATCACCTGGGGAATGGTGGAGGTTGAAGAATTTGATCAGATGTCAAGGGTGCTTAGATATAGAGAGTGGGGTCTGGCTACACTGACGTAGCAGGATTTTTGCTGAAACTGGCAAAGGTTGGGGCTTAGTTAAAAAGGTGGCTAAGAGAACCCGATTAAAGTTTTGTAAGACATAGGTTTAGTCAATATATATCATACTCAACACAATTAAAAACAATTGCAGTAAAAAGAAGAGAAAGTGATGATTGCTTTCCCAAAGAATGTTATACTAAAGCAAGGGAGATATGATACTTAGCCAAATATAAGCATTATATTCTAGGCAAGACTAAGACAATCATTCAAATCATGTTGACATTAATGCTCCAAAGCTCAAACTCCAGGGTTCAATGGTAGATGTTAGCCTGACATTTCCAGGATTTCTCCCCCACCATCTCTGTGTCTCCAGTGAAGCTGGTCCCTTCTCTTGCTCTGCGTCAGTACACACAGCTACAGGTCTTCAGCATCAAGTCTTTTACTAAGTGGTCTCTAGTAGTTCTGAGAGCAGATCATCTTCCTCAGGCCATTAGGACTGTTACTACTTAGGTTAAGAGAGGTGTGAAAATAATACTGTACTCTTTCTTATTGCTTACTCTAAGCGTAGAAGAGTCTACACTTAAGGTTCCACAGCAGAGCTTAGTCTATCATGTCATGAAACTTTAAGGAAGGCTTAATACTAGATATAGATATTCTCAAGCCCCTAGTTTCAGTATTCACAAGACACTTCTAGGCTTGGCTAAAAGGCTGACTCCATGTGGCAGTGCCGCAGGTACACTCACGGTACTAGCACTTTTTGTGAAATGTCAAGTCTGACTTCTCACATTCATCCTTCTCACTGGAAAGTCTGCCTTCCAGTTCTCATTTCCTTTACATTAACCTTCTTCCCAGAAAAATTTACAGAACTAACATTTGCTCTATTAAGGGGAAATACCACTATTGTATTATACCATCATTAATTATAGCCTATCCTTTATTAATGGGATAATCATTTCAGAACACAATGGTCCAATGTTTCCTGTTTTTCCAGTGTTGTTATTCACTATATTCAGCAGTTAATTAAGGTTGAGCTACTCAAAGCCCAAGTTTCCTTATTTTATTTTATTTTCCCAACTTTTTATTTTTAAAAACTTTAAATCTAGAGAAAAGTTGTTAAAAAATAGTACAATGATACTCATATACTCTACATCTAGATTTAGCTAACATTTTGCATAGTTTTCCTATCCGTATACAATTGTTTTTTTGTTTGTTTTCTTTAGTCATCACATTTGGGAAATTTGACAGTTTGTATTCAATTTTGCCAATGGTTTCAATAACAATCTCCATAATAATTATTAAAGAATTTATCCATGATCCCACATTGCATTTAAATCATGTCTGTTTAGTCTCCACTAATCTAAAACAGGTCTCCATTCTTTCTATTCATATGTGTATCTCTCTGGACGTGGGCATTTGAGAAGTCTCCAGGCAAATTGCTTTGTCAGATCAGTTATTTTATAGTCTTCCCTCCAGGATGAGGACTGGTTCAGGCCTACATGTTCTTCCTGTGTCTCTAAGCATCTCAGCTTCTTATCTTTCTAAGAACGTGCTTATCACACACACACACGAGTAAACATCTGTATAAGATCATATAAGACCTTATACACAAAGTGCACTCAATACACACACAGAGAAAAAAATAGAGAGAAAATTCTCCCATTGCCAAACTAAGCCAAAAATACAGAAAGTAAAAAAAATAAAAACCACCAAGGCACAACATTGACACATCCAAAGCAATTACATCACAGAAACAATTTTCCATTTAAAAGAGTTGCATAGACATTACCGCTTTCTTTAGTTTTTCACAAGAATAATAGGTAGATATTGCCTGTACAATTACATAAAATATTCACACCAATTATTCATCTTTTTAAAATTAAAGATAATTCATCACAAAAATATTGTTGATGCCTCCAGCTCTTGAGAGGCAGAAAATGTTAGTGACTTTCATTTTTTCCCAGTGATTACTCAAAATTTTGTAAATCTTCAGGTCAAATCCCAGCCAGGGTACTCCACTGCAAAAATTTAAATAAAACAGAAATAACGAATAATCTAGAGGAAAGTGAGTAAAAAACATGGGAATGGAAAAATAGCATAAGACCAGCTATAAGAATCCAAGTAACGAAAGACTGACTCAAATAAGAGAAGTTATCGGTACATAGGACAGGAAGCTCCGTGGAAGAGAAACTCCAAGACTAGTAACTGAGTAGCTCAAAGTCATTATCAACAACCCAGATCTTTCCATCTCACCTCATTGTAATCAACTCATCAGCTTGCTTCTTGGTTGTAAGATGGCTATAGCTACTGTCATCAAATATTCCTATGCCAGTGAAGGGAGACAGAAAAAGTGACTTATCTTTTCATTGTGTTTAAAACTAAGAAGCATTTTTCAGACTCTCTCAGGCATCCCTCATATCTCATCAGTCATAAGTGGGTAATAACCCCAAATCAAAATCAGTCATTGGCAAGGTGATATGACCTGATAATTGGTTTAGACCCATAAGAATTTACAAAAGCATGTGGGCAAGAGGATTGTCTTACTCTATTTAGGCTGAAGTAACAAAATGCCATAAACTAGGTGGCTAACAAATAAGAGAAATTTATTTCTTACAGTTCTGGAATTGGAAAGTCCAATATCAATGCACCAGCAGATTTGGTGTCTGGAAAGAACCTGCTTCCTGGTTCAAAAATGGCCGTCTTTCCTCTGTGTCCTCATATGGCAGAAATGGAGGCAAACTCTCTGTCATCTCTTTTATGAAGACACCAATCCCATTTATGAGTATTCCACCCTCATGACCTAAGCACCTGACAAAAGTCCCACCTCCAAATACTATCACATTCTCCATTAGGATTTAACATCTGCATAATATTTAACAAACATTCAGTCTATAATAGGTGAACATAAAACCAGAATAAAATTTCAGCTCTGCATGGAGGAAAAAGGTTGGGAAAAAGTTTTGGGTGAGCAAGTATCAGTTTTACCTACATCTGCTTTAAATATTAATGTCCTGGACCTCATATCTTTCTAAGAATGTGATTGATTATAGGAATTTTTCAACCACTTTCTTTCTCCCTTTTTTTTTTTTTTTTTGAGATGGAGTCTCACTCTGTCACCCAGGCTAGAGTGCAGTAGCATGATCTCAGTTCACTACAATCTCTGTCTCCTGGGTTCAAGTGATTCTCCTGCCTCAGCCTCCCGAGTAACTAGGACTACAAGCATGTGTCACTATGTCTGGCTAATTTTTGTATTTTTAGTAGACAGGAGGTTTTACCATGTTGGTCAGGCTGGTCTCGAACTCCTGACCTCAAGTGATCCTCCTATCTAAGCTAAGAGGCCAATGTTCCACAGAGTGTGAGGCACTGGTAACCACTGAGTAAATTCAACCTTCGCATATTACAGAGGTCAAATCCAAAACTCAGAAACACTAGACATGTTAAGAGGGATTAAAACAAAAACAACACACCAGCTAATGTCAGACATGCTTAAGAACCTAAGTCTCTTATATCCTTTACAAGTGCCTTAAGCAAGCCCATTAAATAAAACCAAATTCCCTGTCTCAAATTGATATCTCATAATTGAGCTATGGCACCAAACCTGAATTTCTA
>CAUYLG010023201.1:0-11432 GCA_963573385.1 Cacajao melanocephalus
CCACCTGTCGTCTTTGTAATTGCTGACTTTCAGATTGGGTCTGAGTGGACATCTGGCTTGTTGGTGATGAAGTTTTTTCTGTTTCTTAGTTTTCCTTCAGCGGACACCCTTTCCCCACAGAGCTAGGCCTTCCCGGGTTCAACTGTGCTTACTGTGAAACTCTCAGTCCTCAGCGCTTCTAATTGCTGTTCTCCTTGTGGGGATGGCACCAGCCAAGCCCGACTCAAGGGCACCCAGTCCCGTATACTCCGCACCGAGAAGTGCTGCACTGTGCCGGGGCGCGGGCAAAACAGCCACGCTGGCCAAAAGTGTCACGCTGGTGACCCGTGTGGCTCCTCCACTGGGTAGCACATAGTTTGTGGGCAACAGAAATTCGTCTGAAATTGTGGCATCCACTCTCTGTGCTTTCACTGAGAGCTACAGTCCTGAGCTGTTGCTAATCGGCCATCTTGGATCTCTCTCCACCCAGTGATGAATTTTTTTCTGTTTCTTAGTTTTCCTTTGGCGGATGCCCCTTCCCCTCAGAGCTGGACCTTCTGGTTCGCCTGTGCTTGCTGTGAAACTCTCAGTCCTCAGTGTTTCCAATTGCTCTTCTCCTTGTGGGGATGGGACCAGCCGAGCCTGACTCAATGGGCACCCCACCCCGTATACTCCTCACTGAGAAGCGCCGTGCTGGGGCACCAGCAAAACAGCCGTGCTAGCCAAAAAAGTCACGCTGGTGACCCGTGTGGCTCCTCCGTTGGGAATCTCCCGGTCTGTGGGCAACAAAAATTTGTCTGAAAGTGCGGCATCCACTCTCTCTCTGCACTTTCACTGGGAGCTACAATCCTGAGCTGCTGCTAATCAGCCATCTTGGATCTCTCTCTCTCTCCTACCGTTTGATATGTTATTGCCTAATATTATTATTTTCCCTTGAATGTATTCCTTCAGGTTTAGGAGGTCATGATATTATTTTTGCAAACCTACTTATATAAGCAACTTCTAATGCATTTCATTGTCCATATATGTGATATATCATGGAATGAGAACAGTCACAATCAAGGTTGCTCATTGCACTTCAAAGTTTTGAAGTACAAGGTCTAACCTGTGAGCTGAGGAGCTTTGAGCTGCCTGATTAATATGATTAGTGACCATGATATGACAGTAATGAGACTTTTCAAAATCTTGGCTACAGCTTCATCCTTATGGTTCAGCATTGATGGTTAGTGGAAGAACCAGCAATACTATGATGTTATCACAGGGCTGGAGTTTAATCCTTATGGTTGCATCAATATGGCAGAGCAATGCAATGGCAGACTTTACCATACCAGCCTTTGTGTTTCATGAAGCACCAAACTTTCCCTTTAATGACAGAACTAGAGAGAGTTTTAGTATCCAAGAATTGCACCTGGCCAGGTAGAGCTTTCTAAACCTAGCCTAAGCCACTTTCTGTAACATTTTGAGAAAGAGAAATACTTTTTCTAGCAGGCCACTTGGCAGATGATCAGTCTTAGGCTATTACCTCTTACATTTTAATATCTTTGTTTGAAAATGACTTATAATACATTTGAGTCTTGAATATTCAGTAAACTGTGAACTTACTTGAAATTTTACCTATGTATTAGATCTATGGATAGAGAGACTTTTCTCTTGAAAAATGTTTTTTTGCAAGCTTGGTGTTACAGTATATCTACCAAAATCAAACATAACATTAAATTCTATTGAGCACAAAAAACTATTAAGTGGAAATTTAAACACGTGTGCTCACACACACACACGAACACCAGAAAAATCTTTGCAAGTAAAGGAAAGATATCATCACCAATTCATATACATTTCCTTTAACAGATTTATAGAGCAAGAGGTTACCTTCTCATGGGAAGTAATCTTTGAGAAAAACTTTGGTTATTTTAATACTTCATTTTTTTTTTGCAATTCACACAAATCTATGGAGAACACCTTTTTATTAATCATCCAATAAGTATGTTGTTTGTTAAAGCATAGTATATAAATATGTACAACTATTTATCTATAAAAATTAAAAATTAAAGTTAAAAATAAAGTGTAATACACATCTATACACACCCATACAATCACAACCAAAATACCCCAAAAAGTTATTGTAATAGTTAACAATATTTAAGTAAAATATTTTCATATGTAGAGGAAGACATTTAGAATTATTTTTTAATTTTTAAAAATGTTTGATTTTATACTCTTTTATATATAAAAGTGATGAGATAAAAGAAATAGAATTCATTTTTTAAATTTTTAGTACATTATACAGAATATTTTATAATACTTCACCTGTTGTTTCACTACATTCTTAATGAAATTACATTAAAAATATAAAAGCTCAGATACCTTCATTTAAATATTATTATATTCAGAGTGATTGTACTGGAATGCCAATTATGCTAATGCCAGTTTGGGTTGGCATTCATTTATAGTATGTGGTTTTTTAAATACTGTTGTCATAGAAAAAAATTAACATAAAAGATGTTAAGGCTACAGTCTCATCTATCAACTGTTCCAGCTTATGCATGCAAATTCAAATAAGCTTATATTTTGGTTAATCTACAAAAGCCAGATGTGTAATAAGTCATTTCAGAAAATAAACAATTTTCCACTTTCATAGCCAGAAGTAATGTAATCAACAAGGTTGAATTAATGCTTTTTGTAGGCTGCAATGTCTATCATAAAAGAAGAATGCAGATATAATTACCACCTTAGACCTTTGCAAAGGTGAAGAAATGTTGCTGCTGTACCTCAAAGGTGGGTGATAATGAGAAACAGCTGCTTCATTTTCTGTGCCTTTGAGATAGCCACCTGAGATCTCACCTCTTTCTCAGATATTCAGAATTAGGTCACAGTCTGTTATCAGATTTCTTAAACACCATTTGCAAGAAATTGATTTAAAGGAATAAAACTTAACACTACTAAAAAATTATTGTACAATTATTCTGAAAACATGTAAAATGAAATTCAAAACTAGATATTTTTTTCCTAGCCAAAATATTTTACTTCAGTTGTATCTTTAAATTATTATTTAGTTGGTTGGATTCTAGGTATTGGGAGAGGTCAAACACTAACAAAATTAAAGTGAAGGGGAAATGATACTTTCTTGCTGGTACATATATATATTTTTCTTTTTTAAAAATAATTGTTTTTGCCCCCTTTTCTTGTACAAGAAGACATAGATATGTGTTCTATCCTAACCGAAGATGTGAACATTCAAGTGTCAGGGTAAAATGAATATATTTTTAACATATAATGTTTATTAAATTAATTGGGAACTCTAGTCATCTAAAACATAAGAATGCTACATAACTAAAAAGCACTACATCCCAAACTCACTTATGAATATAAAAGCCTTAAATAAAATAGGGTTTATCTCAGAATTCACTAAATGCATTATATGCATTAATAAATCTAATGTGTTTACTACAAAATGTATTGATTTACATTGCTGCATAACAAATTCTCTCGAGCTTAGTGTCTTGAAACAATTTACTTTATTATTTCACAGTTTTAAAGCTCAGAAGTTCAAGCATACCTTAACCGATTCTCCTGGCAGGGTCTTGCAAGGCAGCAATCAAAATGTCTCATCTGCGGTCCTGGGTGCTCGCCCAAGATCACAGGGGTGTTTTAATTATTCACTTCATTCAGTTGTAGAACTGAGGTTCCCAGTTTCAAGAAGTTGCCTCTGTGCACTGAGTTCAAACAAGGCTGTTAGCTTCTTCATGGCCAGAAGAACATTTCTGCTACTTCTAGTCTCAGATTTCTACTGTCTGATCTCTAGACTCTCTTTTAAATGGTTAACTTGATTACATCATACTCATCCAGTACCATCTCTGTTTTGATTAATTTAAAAGTAAACTGAATAGGAACCTTAAACGCATCTTCAGTGTCACCTTATTTTGCCATGTTATGATACTGATTGTAATCATGGGAATAATATTACCTTACCATTGCTATATTATAAAATGAAGTTACAGATCATTCCTACAGTCAAGATGAGGACATTAAACATGGATATGGTTCATTGGGGATTATATTATAATTATTTCTCTATTTTATAATAATAAAGATACATTAATAAATCTATTATCTTCATTGAGTCACTAATTTATTACTATACATTAACATAGGTAGAAAAAATTAGCATATTATTTCTGTAGAGTCTTAAAAGGCACTTGACAAAATATTACCTCCAATTCTGTTCAAAAGACAGTCAATAATTTGGTATCAATTAATATATCCTTAGCATGTTAGAATTAATATATCTCAGCACTAAAGCCAGACACTAACTTAATGCATAAATGCTAGGAGCTTTTCCACTCGATCAGAAACAAAAAAACAAAAAAGGATTTAACTTATCTTTATTACTACTTAACATTATTTTGGGAGAAAATTCTTTATCGTCTCTCTGCAGGTTTCTATCAGATTTTTTTTTCAGAATATATTCTCAAGTGTGTTTTTATGATAAACGGTTAGGAAGTAGGCATAATGTAACCCTACAGTGCAGAGGGTAGACTTGTTCACTGACTACGATACCAGGATAATGAAGATTTTATATAGATATAGATATGTAGATCTCTCTCTCTCTATAAAAGATTATCTATATATAATATAAAAATATTATACATATAATACAATATAAAATTATATGTAATATAATAATATAAAAAGATTATATATAATCTTTTATATATAGATATATAGATCTACATATTATATACATAATATATATGTAGACATATATAATATATAATTATATATTATTAATACCTACATATTGTATAGATATTACATATATCTGTAAATATGTAGATATTATATATATTGTATGTAATAAGATATATTTATATATAAAAGTGTTACATATATATAAAAGTGTTATATATATAATATGTAGGTACTATATATAATATCTAATATGTAAATCTATATATCTATATATATTAGATCTATATATATAATATCTATATCTAATATCTATATATTATATCTATATTCTATATCCATATACTATATCTAAAATATATAGATATGTAATACATAATATATATATAATATATAATATGTAGATATATATATATATTATATATATATTTAGATATTTAGATATATTTATATACGTAGATATATATATATATATTTATATCTATATATCTATAACATGTAGATCTATATATGTATACATATAATATGTAGATCTATCTATCTATATATATATGTAGATCTATATATCTATCTATCTATCTATATATATATCTTAACCAGGAATAAAGGTTGGACAGGTTTGTTTGTTTTCTCCCTGTAAGATTGGGGGTGTCCTCAGTTGGGCATTCATCATTTGTGACACAAACCATTGTGGCTGCTCCAAATCACCCATGTGGAACTTGGAGAACAAGAACTCATGGAAATATGAAGCCCCTTCTGTCTGCTCTGGTGTATATAATAAAATCCTTTGTGTTTGACCAAGAAGTCTCATGTTGTCTATCAGAAAGTCAGAACTGCGGCATTCTAATTTGTTATTTGGCAATTATGCAAAATATCAGGCCCTTTATCATTTTTGACACATACTTTGGAAATATTAGCTATATTAATTCGGTGAGACAAAATCATTAAAATTGCAAAGAAAAACATAACATAAACTTTATTTCCTTATAACTTGAATATACATAGGAATCTTCCCAAAAATCACTTTCACAATTCAAACAAATATTAAGATAATACAGGAAAGTGGCTGGTTTCACAATCAACACACTAAAATAACATTCATTTATATAAACAGAAAACTAAAAAGTGAAGAAGAAATACTAAAAGAGAAGATTTATCCTGCCATATGCAATGAGTTAATTTCCAAATTTATCTTTTTGGGATTAATTATGTAAATGTACCAAGTAAAACAAAAAAAAAAGCTATTAAAAGAAGCTGTGGATGAATCTCTCTCTAACTAGGGAGTTAGGAAATTCCTCTATCAGGACTAAAAGTCCAGAAGAAACAGGAAATATATAAATTCAATTATATGCTAAAAATATTTGGCAGAAACAACCATAGAAAAAAAATAACATATTCAAATTTTCTTTCCAGAATCTCAAATCAAATACAAAGATTATTTTAAGACTTTAATGAAATGATAACATTTGAACAAAGTTAAGCTCTTAAGGGAGTGTTTGCTTACAAATCAAAGCTTAGTGACCTCCCAGGTTTTCTAGTCTCTACATTCAACAATTATCTTTGCTTTTCATAGGTACCTCTTGCTTTCACCAGGTGATATTGAACTTTTTAAATTGTATTTCTATTTTTGTTGATTAATAGTCTAAGTTCAGCATTCATATAACTTTCATATTCATCTTTTAATTTTTTTTCAAATACTTTTGAAACATTCCATTAAGCTTATTCCCATATCACCCCAAGTATTTTGGAAATATTTCCATAATTTCAATCTCATTTTATTAATCTCACCCCATTTAAAGAAAATATATGTTTTATAGACTATAATTTCCTGTCTTCCATCTTTGTTTTGCTCTTACTTTGAAATTTTTAGCATAATCTTTTTGATGTTTTAAAAAGATAGTAATTCAGGAGCATATGTAGAGTCCCTATTGAATGTTAAAATCACAGCTCTTTAGGGCCAAGCTCTGTGACATGATCAAGATACATATGAGTACATCTGCTATTGGAGAAAATATTTATTTTTTCTTTAATTAAGCTAACGTGTTTGTATACTTTATGTTCCAAACCTAAACTAGGCTCTCAATATCCTAAACATGTCATTTGGCCTTACTGTATAAATTCTTCACCAGGAAGCAATGTGTATTGCTTTTTATAGAATGATACATTTAACTGTAAGTTCTAAATCAAACGTGTTTTTATGATAAAGCTTCAAATCATAGAAGTACCATGACAGACTCCTGCTGTGGTATACTGTGTATTGTTCTATACTGTGGGCAAGTGGAAGGACATTTTCTGGTATACATTTATGTATACATATACACACACATACACATGTTTTTTGGAGAATAATCAAATATTTAATGGCATGTGTACTTATTTGTTTTGTTTCTTTTTACAGCAACTTTTAAAAGTCATGTCATATCTTAGAGACTTTCCTTAAATTTTATTTTTCTTCAACTTCAGTGAAACATATGTGGTTTTCTTCCTGAGACTTTAATTGTCACATTTTTATTTTTATAGTCCCCAAGTTGTTCTGTGAGATGTTTTTATTATTTTTTACTAGTTTACTTATTTTAAAATGGCAGTACCATATAACCTTGTCATGATTTCACCTCAAATGTGGCAAAAACATTGTCAGAATGATCATTTTATGGTAAGTTAACATTTCAGTTGTTTTAATTTTACTTTCAAGATGAACACCTATTGATCTTTTTCCAGACTACAGTAGAAGATTAAAAAACATAAAGTGTGCCATTTAATCAAATAATATTAAACTGTCCTGACAGTTATTAGGAAAAAAAGCATCCTGAATTCTATTTTCTTTTCTAAAAAGAATTGAATCTTTAGTATATTTTTATTGTATGAATGCTATTTATCTACTCTACATTTTTAAAAATACTTACATAGTTTTGTAGGAAAAAAGGGAAATTTCTTTAGCATAAAAAGTGAAAAATAAGTTGTCCTTATCCATCAGGAAACTCACATTTAATGAACATCTACAATATGCCAGGCACTGTCAATAACTGGAGATAAGAAAGGGCTAAAAGTGCCTTTGATCAGACTGGCATTAGATGGAAAAATTGATTGGTTTAAATAAAACAGCATCAAAAGCAATTAATGTGGTATTCAGGGTGCCAAAATATACCAGATATAGTGAGTTACCATGAGATAGGAATTTATTTATTTCAGTAGCTGCCTAAGGTAAATACATTTGACCTGATAACAGTGGCTTTTCTTCTCTTGCAATCTGTTCTTCACTTTTGCTTTTGTCTTTTGACAGTTGCTTGATGAAGTCCCTTTGGTTTCTTTGGACAGCCATTGGATACCATTGCCTTCTGTACCCTCTTACTCACCTATATATTATGCTGTTTTAAATTCTGTCTTATGTTAACTACAATGGATCTATATTCTTCCTGACAGTTTATCTGTTGATTGAAAACATTATCTTAACCTCTGATTTTATTTATTTAAAATTTATCAGATTATTTGAACATGCCTGACAGGCCTTCATGCACGTCCCCATCCAGGAACTTAGAATTCTTTGTCTAACTTTCCCATGCATGGACTGGGTAGAAATCCCAGGTGAGCTTCCTTTGTTTAGAAAGCCCGCCAAAAGCACTGAGGGAGCAGGCTTTGATTGCAGGCCAGGCAACCAATCCAATATCAGAGTCAAAGATCAATTACTCCAGAGGAAGTTTGGAAAAGCTCCTCTCACTGGACGAGAACTTGAATGGGGTGGGAGTAACTCTGGGGTTAAAATCCCCCCTACTCTCTTACCTATAAGGACTTCATCTCTGTACCCCCTCCCACAGCAATGTGGGAGCTGTCTCTCCCTCTTTCCCTATAGGGATACCCCTCCAGATTCCCCTCCGATGGCAGTGTGGGAGCTCTCACTCTCTCTCCATTCTCTCTCTCTGCCTAATAAATTGCTCCCTATTACCTAAACTCTTTGGGTCTCTGATATTTAATCAACAGTAAGCTCACCAGGCCACCAGGGCCCTATCCCCATTCTTGGGTGAGTGAGAGCCAAAGACCCTTGTGACACACCCCCTCAAGGAGAGAGCTGAGCCTCCCCCACATCCCGTGACTCCGGTTACAATAGGCTCTGTATTTTTTAGTTGAATGCTCGTTGAACGTAACAGACAAAGTTATTATTCTTTTAGGGTTAACTTTTCCTTTGTGGGGGGAAGAAGAATAAACTAAAGAACAAGTAACAGTAAACAATAGAGTTAAGCGCTATATAATAACATAAGGTAGGATAAAGGAACAGTGATGGGAGTGAGGATAAGCTGATTCTGTATTCAGAATAGTCAGGTAACTCCTCTTTAAAGAGAAGCTGGCTCCAGATGGACAAAGGGTAAATGTTCAAGTAAAAAGCTGCATCCAGTCAGATCAACGAGCATTTTAGAAGAAGGAAGAAAAAGAACAAAGACCCTGAGGTAGGAATAAGGGCAGTTGTTTGTAGTATAGAAAGGGGATTTGTAGGATTGAACACAGAGTGTTGGTATGAGTAAGCAGAAAAGGTCTTGAAATGAGATAGGTGTAAATGTATTTTTTATTTCCATTTTGGATCTATGAGTTTAATGTGTTTTAAAATACTGCACAGATGCCATGTATTCATTCATATTTATTACTTATTTTACCTGGTCCTGCTTACAACTATTTTAGTACAGCAATTAACATATATTATTATTTTATTTAGTCATTAAAATATCTCTTTGATATTACAAAAGCAGACATGTCAGTGAGTTTTGCAGATGAGGAAACTAAAAAGTTAGGGCTTATCTAATAAACAGGTAACTGGTGTATTTGGAATTTGTTAGGGATTCTTTGCACAATCACTTAACTCTATTACTGGCTTCTACTGTATAGAAACAATAGTGAAAGTGTCAAAAATTATTACAAAACTCAGTGCCATAAAACAGTAAGATGTGTTATCTCATTTCCTTTTTTTCAGGTATCTGGGCTTGGCTTAGTCTTGTTAATGTTCTTACAGGCTTCAATCAAGGTGTCAGCTGGGAATGCCATCATCTTGAGTCTCGGCTGAGGAAGGTTCTGCTTCCAAACTCCCTCACCTGATTGTTGGCAGGATTCAGCTCACCTGTTTCTGCAAGAAGGGCTTCATTTCCTTGCTGGTTATTGGCCAATGAGCGCCTTTCATTTCTTGCCAGGTGATCTCACAGCTTTATCAGAGCAAGCGCTGAGAGGAGAGAGAGAGACAGAGAGAGAGAGAGGGAGAGGAAGAGAGAGAGGAAGAGAGAGAAATAGACACAAAGAAAGTGAGGTAAGTCACAGTTGTTTATAACCTAATTTCTGAAGTGACATTTTATCACATTTGTGGTATTCTGTTTATTAGAAGCAAGTCAGCAGATCTGGTTTACATAGAGGTGAACTGGGTTACACAAAGGGCTATCATCGGGCTCCATTTTAGAATCTTTACCCAATATCTGTATTTAAATGCCGGCAATATAATTAAGAGGAAAACATGAATGAGGAGGGAATAACTCAAAAAAATGAATAATTGTAAAGAGCAAGGGGATGAAATAGTAGGAATGAAAATGAGTTGCCGACTCATGCCTAGAATCTTGATCCTCTATCTAGGCCAAGTTTTTTTTAAGAAAGACTGTTTTTGTTTTGTGATTTTTTTCTGTTGAATATGTTATTTCTAACAAAAAAATTAATAATTGTAAAGAGCAATGGGATGAAATAGTAGGAATGAATATTTCATTCTAACACATAGACTAAGAGAGTCTATATTTTAACTTTTTTTAAAGATGGTTCTATCCTTTAAAATGTCTTGGAGATTTAAAAATAAATTATACCAATATTTTCATGGTGTGATTAAAAATTATTTTACTGAAAACTGTAGAAAACATTTGACATTAAAATGAAGCACAATTTGTTTTATGTATGTTACAAGGGAAAAATTAATTTCCTTTTCACTTGCACAGAATTCCTATATGAGAGCCAGAAAAACGTACTTCTAAATATTTATACTTAGTATTTACAGACAGTTTTAGAACTTACATGGGCAATTCCATGACAAAAGGCATACATCAGTGTGGGCACTTGAAGACTAAGTTAAAATTGGTTCTCATTAAGAATTATAGCCTCCAGTTCCAAGCATGTTGTTATAAAGGAAACTATTTCATTTTTTTTTAATGGCTGTGTATCCCCAAACCTCAGCATCATGAAATATTCTTACGTAACAAATTTACCCCAGTAATGGGGGTGGGGGGTGGGGTGGGAGGGTGTCCCAAAGACGCTCCTAGTTCCCCAATCTAAGGTGGTTCTTGGCTTCTCTTACCAAGAAGAATAGGGAAAGGGGCCCCGGAGGTGCAGTGAGCTTACCATTCAAATAAATATCATGGACCCAAAGAGTCTGTGGAAAGTGATTTATTAGAGAGAGAGACAGAGAGAGAGAGAGAGAGAGAGCACGTGAGAGAGAGAGGAGAGACGGGGGGGTGAGAGACAGAGAAAGAGAGAGGAGAGAGAGACCAGAGAGAGACCAGAAAGAGAGGAGAGAGAGGAGGGAGAGAGGAGAGGAAGAGAGAGAGGAGAGGGAGAGGAGGGAGAGAGAAAAGAGGGAGGGAGAGAGAGAGGGGGGGAGAGAGAGGAGAGAGAGAGAGGAGAGAGAGAGGAGAGAGAGGAGAGTGAAGAGAGAGAGACAGGAGAGAAATAGAGGGGAGAGAGAGATAGATAGGAGAGAGATAGGAGAGAGAGAAGAGAGAGACGAGAGAGGAGAGAGAAGAGAGAGAGGAGACAGA
>CAUYLG010023202.1:0-28066 GCA_963573385.1 Cacajao melanocephalus
ATCTATAAATTACTTTGGGCATTATGGTCATTTTCACAATACTGATTCTTCCTAACCATGAGCATGGAATGTTTTTCCATCTGTTTGTGTCCTCTTATTTCCTTGAGCAGAGGTTTGTAGTTCTCCTTGAAGAGGTCCTCACATCCCTTGTAAGTTGTATTCCTAGGTATTTTATTCTCTTTGTAGCAATTGTGAATGATTTTTGCACATTGAATTTGTATCCTGAGACTGCTGAAGTTGCTTATCATCTTAAGGAGATTTGGGGCTGAGACAAAGAGGCTTTCTAAATAATCATGTCATCTGCAAATAGAGATAATTTGACTTCCTTTCTTCCTATTTGAATACAATTTATTTCTTATAAAAACATAAGTCAATGGATTTAGTACACACTTTAACATAGTATACCTCATTTTAACTTTATTGCCTGTGCAAAAATCCTATTTCTAAATAAAATCTCAAGCACAGACAGTGGTGGGTTGGGCAGTTAAGACTTGGACAAATACCTTTCTGCGGTACATAGCTCAACAACTACAGATGATAATATAAAACTTCAAAGATAACATATAAATATCAAAGTATTAAATGAGGCCTTAGTAAAACTAATAAAACCTTCATATGTAGTTTTTGCCAAAAGTAACTAGTATGGTCTAGCTATCAGAGTCAAATAGTTATTGGTGTTGTTTTGTACTTCCACGTAACTTTTTCAGAAAAATTATGACTTTTGTTCTTGCCCTAAATCAATATCTGTTCTCACTGGTTCTATGAAATATTATAGTTATGGTGATAATTTATTTTTGTTAAACAAGAGATTTTTTAAAGTTTTTTGTGATTTGTTGTTAAATATATAATCCAGTCTTAACCACATAATTTTAAATACATTGTCCTTGCTTGAAATTGGTTAATTTAATGTAATCTCTTTCAATAATAATTAACCTTAAAAATAAGGATGTTTGTACGGTGAGTGGCATTTTATAAGGTGTTTTCTTTTAAAAGAGATAGACATCTTTCTCAGCCATTTGAATTTGACATTTTTCTTATAGTTAAAGGTCTTTTAACACATTAAAAATTAGGCTTGTCTGACACTTATAACAGATCTTATCATACAGCTCTTCTTTAAATAAACTAATAATTATGTAGATGTCATATTTATTTCAGTGAAAGACACTTTTATTTAAACACTAAACACTTTAGCAGCATTGAGTTATATTTTACCCAACTTCAGGTTATTGGGTGCTGGAGAAACTGGGATACTTGAAACAAATGTTTTCAAACTTTAAAGGAATCACAAACATATTTGTTTTTGGTGTCATCATGTGTGTGAATTTCTACAAAGTGATATTTGGGAAACATGCCTTCAGCTGACTTGAGTTCAACAAGTCTACAGGCCTAAATGTTTCCATTTTTATTTCTCCTTTTATTCATTTCTCATGATTAAACTGGTTAGTGAGCATGCGTTCTGGGTGTATGTTTCTGATTTCAAATTTACCGTTATCTTCATGTCTCAAACTCAGTGTAATTTGTGTGTGTTCCTTTTTATAGGAATTTCCTTGTCTCACCTGGCCCTTGTCATCGAGTTAAGGAAGTGAATAAATGTACTCAAGAATCTATATAATCTATTTAAAGTTCATATAAACTGCAACTAAGCACTGAGATGCACAGGATAAAGAAAAAAAATGGAACATTAGGTTAGTCACAAAAATTTTCCAAATTATACATACTGTCTTAAGCTTTGAAATTACATATTTATGTTTTCTACAAAGGGGTCTTGTGCTTCAAAATGATTTTAAGAGCCCCGAGAGCAGAGGTCTCACCTTCTGGTTCATAAACTTTCACAAAAATACAGGCTACTGTCTTTGTGTGGTAGGTTCCTTCTATTCCTTCCTCTGTGATTTCACTGTCCAAATACACACCGTCCAATTATTTTCTTGTATATTCATCTCATGATCATTGTCAAAGCTTTCTCAAACTGGCTAAAATGGCCTTCCTACTCTGTTCAGCATTCTCTGTTCCATCTATATTACTAAATTCCAAATTTTTATTCTTTTAAGAAATTTTTAAAGTAATTAAAAGGAATTTCTTTTTCTAATTTTTAAGTGCTTAAGTTTCATTTGCTTGTACATTTTACTGACTGTGCTTTTCTTAATGCAGTAATATATATTCTGGTATAATTTTTAGAACTGCTTCTCTTTGTAATTTCATTTTATTTATTTTAAAGGATTACTGGTCTTTCAGGTTAGATATTTAACATTAGAAATGCAATACATCTGAATTTCACTGGGCATTAAAGGAAAACTTTTAATGGTACTTTTTACCCTGTCAAAGGTCTTGTTGATATTTGTATAGTCATGTACATGAATAACACAGAAATACTCTCATCAGAATTTGTAATTGATGTATATTGTCTGATACAAAATAAAGACCCAAAAAGACATTTAACATTAATATATTAGGAAAATAAAAAATTCTTCAGAAAAATATCTGACTATGGCTTCTTCTACCTTCTGAGAAAAAGAGGTGGTGAACTGAATGATTACTTATAGAAGGAGATATTGGATATGAATCCATTCTGTTTACAGAGAGCTAGGAGAAGGAACTCTAACCTAGAATTAGATATTTTAAATGATATATTTTTTATCCTCAGCAAGTTTTCTCATTGTTAAACTGTGAGACCCTGTATGGGGGTGTGTGTGTGTGTGCATGCGTGCGTGTGTGTGTGTGTGTGTGTGTTTACATCAGACAAAAAAATTCAGATAGGTAATTGTTAATTTGTACTCATGCAACATAAGCTATGAATCAAGCAAGAAGTAGAAGGAGTTAATGTGCATGTTCGTTCCATGTACACTCTCTCAAATTAATATACTTCTCAAATTAGAGCTGCCCTTAGTTCACTGATTGTTAGAGAATCCATGCTTTGAGAGAGGAGGGGTCTTGCTATCCTTCAGGACACATGTGGCTAGATATGGTGGTGAAGGAAAACATAGAGGGGAGACTGGAACAACTGCCATCTCATTTCACAGGGGCGTACTTCTCCAAATAGAGATAACTCAGGTCCTTTCAATCATGATCTTTCATGCAATGTTTCCCATGGTGATTTCCTCTTTTCTTTCTTCTTCTTCCTCTTCTTTATTTTATTTTAGATTCAGGGGGTACACATACAGGTTTGTTACATGGATATATTGTATAACAATGCTCATGATTTTTTCTTATGACTGTTCTTTACAACCCTGTTAACAACAAATAACCTGCCTAAATATAATCCACAGTCCATGTCTCTCAAGTATATTTTTCTTCTCACAGCATTCTGTAGTCAACCATTCATAGCTCAATGAACTTGGCTTTAGCTGCCCTTTCTCAAAATACTCTTTTGAGGCAAGAAGGCGGAGAGAGTAACACATCAAGTTTGACTCTTATTTTTTAAATGTACTTTCAAGGAGCACGAAAATACGCATTCTAATTTCACCGAAGACGAAACAACTTAGGAGTTCTAAAGGTCTGTTAAGCACCTAAAAGCATAAACTGAACAAGAACAGAAGCTGAAATCATTTCTGGCAGATATCACACGAGAATCAAGAAAAAAATCCATCTTCAACAGGGATATCAGGGAATGTCTTCTGAATAAAAAACTATGGATTCTCCTTATGAGTCACTTCTGCATCTCACCTCTTGAAAGCTGGGTTCTGCCCCTGTCAAGACCCACACTGATGTGAAATATAATTAGAGGTATATTGTTAGTATTTCATACACCTTAAACTGTCTGAAGACAAGAATGTTAGAGTCAGAAAGGAATAATTTTAATTTCAGACTCTTTTGCTTCTTCTCTAGGCTTATATGAAAAGACTCAAAGAAAGAAGGTAGAATCTTATATCAATTGAAGCAAACACAACTGTAGTACAACCAGCTTCCTGGGATACACAGCAATTGTCATAGACTAGAGTAACCAGAAGAATAATTAGATCACTACAATAGCAACAAGTCAATTTGGACTGACTGTGGGATCAGAGAGCTGACGTACTACAACCGAAGAAGAAATTAAGAACTAGAACTAGTTTTCATAAGCTACTCCAGAGCCAAATGGCATAATGTAACCACAGGTGTAAAATTCATCATATTCACAGACCTAAGAATTTTGCAGGATGCTACACTAAAGGGACAGATTGTCTTTTGGGCTATCGTAGAATTCAGCTTACCATAGTTCACCCTCTGACCCCAATGATTCATGTCCCTTCCAAAAGCAAAATGCATTCACCTTCTGGCTAAAGTTTTGAAGGATGCCAGCATCAGCTCAACATCCCAAATCTCATCCATATCATCTACATCAGTTTTGGAAGAGCCTGCTGGGTGTAATCCAGTAACTACAGCTGCTGGAGCAAAATTACCTCCCATTATGAACTTGTGGAACTAAAAGACAAATTATCTGCTCCCCAAAGTCCCAATATTCAATAGTGGGGCAGGCATAGGATAACAGTTTTAGACATTCTGGTTCAAAAAGAGAAATGGGAAGCACAAAGGAATAACTGGCCAATATATTTCTGAAATCAAGTTGGGAAAATACTGGATTTTTTAAAAACGTATTTCAGTATCTGGGAGTAATGGAGTAATTTTCTGTGGCTCTCTGGGCTTCCAGCTCTCCACCCTCTGGGTGATTTCTTCTACCCTTAGAATCATCCTTTTTTTTTTTTTTTTTTTTTTTAAATAAAAGGTAGCACATGTTTCTAGCAAAGTAGTTTTATCCGCCTGCTTGTTACCACTCTGTCTCTTGCAGTATAACTGGCAGTATTTCTGCTGATATAGATTTCCTACGATCCTGTGATCTTGCTTGAATTATACTTGCTTTCACTCCATTGGAAAACAGCCATACCCATAAATCTTTCTGAGATAATCCCTTCTCTATGTTTGGCTCCCTTTGATCTGGCTGAGGCACAAAGTCCTTAAGCTTCCTAGTGGTCCTCAGAGCATATCTTTAATCTATGGAAATATCCAGTTGTATGACAGAATTTTCTCACCTTTTGAGTATTCTGAGGTTTTGGTCTGAGGTCATACCACCAAACTCTCAGCCTTTTCTCTATGCCACCCTTTCTTAAGTTCTCATCTTATCACCCTTTGTCGTGTGAATAGGCTAAGATTATCCAAGCCCTAGTTACTTTTTGATTGTAAGTTCTTCCTTTAATTTATCATTCTTTTCTTGCATTTTGCTATAAGCAGCAAAAAGAAACCAGTGCTTACCATAAACACTTTACTTAGCAGCGGGGGTCAGGGGGTGGGGGTTGGGTTTCCTCACCTTTGTATCCAAATTAATTGCCCACACATTTTGCTTTCCACAACTGTAGGACAACTTCTGCTAAGCTTTTCAGTGACTACATATGAAAAATCTTCCTTTCTCCTGTGTGAGAACATGTTGTTCACTTCCTTCTTAGCTGTCCAGGGTAGCCATCCATGTCTATATTACCCCTAACAATTTGTTCAAGGCATTTTAGACTTCTCTTTCACATGATTCCAACTTTTATTCACTGTCAGATTCCAAAACCACTCCTTCGTTTTAGCTATGTGTTAAGGAGTCACTTGCAAGTCACTTACTCCAAAATCTGTATTAGTTTTATATTACTACATAATAAATTACCACAATCATAGCAGCTTAAACCATTATCTATTTATTAGCTCATGGTTTTGTAGACTAAAACATTGGCACAATGTGGCTTTGTTCTATGATTATGATCGGGGTGTCACAAAGCTAAAATTCAGGTGCTGGTCAGGAGAAGTTCTCATCTAGAGGCTGTAGGGAAACGTTTGAGCTCAAGCTGACTCTTGCTATTGACAGAATTGATTTCCTTGTGACTGTAGAACTGAATTTCTGTTTCCTTGTTTGCCCCTATTTAGAAGTCATTCTCAACTCCTAAAGCTGACCCATATTCCTTGCTATGTGGCCCTCTCTATCTTAAATCTAGTAATCCCACATGGAATCCTTCTCATGCTTTGAATCTCTGACTGTTTCTGACCTCTACTCAGATTTGTTGGGTACGGGTGATAGTCAGCCCCACCTGGATAGTTTCCCTAATTTAACATCAGTTGATTTGGAAACTAAATTATAAATGCAAGTTTCCTTTTTTCGAGATAAGGTAACATGTTCATGGGAATAAAAGCCATCATATCCACAGGCCAATAGATTACACGAGTCATACAACACAAAGCAAGGATCTTGGAGGCTGTCATAAAATTGTGCCTACCACATTATCCCAATATCCCATAGCAATTTCCAAGTTGATGCTTCCACTGTGCCTTAAACACACTGTTGAAAGTTTAACAGCCTCTAGGAAGTATAGTATATGATAGAACTAGTGGATTTCACAGTCCTGTAGCAACCCCTAAATATCCCTTGCAATAAGGTAGACTCCTTGGTCTGTGTAAAATTATTTAGTATTCCATGCCAGCAGATCCAATGCAACTTACAACATTGGAGAATGATGCTGATTATGGTTCTGCGTGCAAGAAGGGCACAGTCACTCCAGGAATATAGATGTCTGGCAGTCAGAAAGAATTACTGCCCCTTCCGGGATGTAAGGGATCTAATATAGTCAACTTATCACCAAGCACCTTATTTGTTTCCTCTAGAGATTATGTTATATTTGGGGCTTGACTTGAAGATACGTTGGTTATTTGGCAATGGCAGTACCTAGATCTGCACTGATGAATGGGAGCCCATGACGTGGGCTCACGCATAACGTCCATTGCTGCTACCATGGCTATTCTGTTCATGTGTCTTACACGCTGGCCCTGGGCTGGCTAATTAGAGATTGTTAAATGTCACCTGCAAACAACATTCTGTCTAGTTGGCTATTTAGTGTCTCTAATGGACTAAAAGCACACTGATGAATCTTAATATGTATAATACAAATAGCTTCATATTTTGCATCCATTCTCATTGACCAGTCTATATGCCTCTTCTCTGTATCTGCTTCTATTGGACTGACCATGTCCACATCTGAATACCAAAAATCTCTAAAGGTTACATTTGGGAAAAAACGTCTTTGCAGACGTAGCTAAATGTCTTGACACGAGGATATCATTTTAGAGTATCTAGGTGGGCCTTAAATCCAATAACATATATCCTTCTAAGAGATACACAGAGAAGACAGAAGACAAGTAGGACACAGTGTGACCACAGAAGCAGAGATTGGAATAGGTGGCTACAATTCAAGGAATTCTAACGTCCACCAGAAGCTGAAGGAGGCAAAGGATAGATACTCTCCAGAGCCTTCAGGGGATTTTGGTTCTGCCAATACTTTGATTTCAGACTTCTGGACTCCATAACTGTGAGAGATTAAATGTCTATTAAGTCTCCAATTTTGTTATAATATTTTTCTGGCAGCCCTAAGAAGCTAAAATGCCTTGTTTTCCTGATCTTCCAACATTTTTAAAGCTTCTGACCAATCAGCCAAACCATTTATTTTCACACAAAGTAAACGACCAGGTACCCTACTTAAAGCTTTGCCCTTCAGAGAATTTTCCTTCACTAGTCTTTTCAGTATTATTTCTGAGCGGGATAGTAGTTTAGCAGCAACTCATTTTCTATTATATATGGCTGAAGAAGCAGGGTCACTTATACTGCAGGCTTCTTTTCGCAGACCCCTTGTGTTTTCTAGTTAATGGGTTACAGTGAGTTTACCAAGCATTGAACTTTCTTCTTACTTGGTGAAGGTGTGGAATTTAACAATATGTTCTCCATTTTGGGGGGATGCTTTACTATTTCACAGACTACTGACCTCCTAAAAACTTCACTCATTGCAAACCCTGTATCTTCTTAGGTTTTATCTCCTACTTTCTAACATTTATTTATTTATTCAATACACTGTTTCAATGAAGATAGTAAGTCTAGATGTTTCTGGTCCCCGTAGATAGTATAACAAAGGGCAAGAAAATTCACATGGTGCTAGGGCAAGATTATAAATGTATTTGATTTTCCATCTTTCTGTTCCTTTTTTTGATACGTATGGAAAAGAACACATACACCAGTTCAGTGGCCAAATATCATACACCTAAAGCAATGTTGACTTACCTTAGCCAAGATAACATACCAGCCATAGCAGCTATGATGGCTGACTTTGTGGAAGTCCACTGTCATTTTCCAGGCTCTGCCTAACTTCTGTTGTGGCCAGACTCATAAACTAAATGGGAATAAGACAGAAAACACTACCATCACATGCTTTAGGTCTAAAATGTTGTCAATGATTTTTATCATTACTTTTAGAATGTGATATCATTTTACTTAATATCATTTAATACAGTTTATTCATACTTATAGAGCTAGGATATGACCACCAGCTGGAAATACTGACCTACTATACCCACTGAGTACAAGTAACTGGTGCTCTTATGACTCCACTTTCAAAAGTGAACTAATGAGGATGTTATGGCTCCCAGTTATAAGTGTCTTGGCTCTGTTCTACTCAGTCCTAAAAATGTTTGCTTGTGTCTGGGTATGGTGGTTCACACCTGTAATCCCACCACTTTGGGCGGCTGAGGTGGGCAGATCTCCTGAGGTCAAGAGTTCGAGACAAGCCTGGTCAACATGGTGAAACACCATCTCTACTAAAAATACAAAAATTAGCCAGGCATGATGGCACAGGCCTGTAGTTCCAGCTACTCTGGAGGCTGAGGCAGGAGAATCGCTTGAAACCTGGGAGCTGGAGGTTGCAATCAGCTGAGATCACACCATTGTCTCCAGCCTGGCAACAAGAGCGAGACTTCATCTGCAAAAAAAAAAGTTTGCTTATTAGCCTTTACCTAGTATGCAGTTACCCAAGTAAATGGCCATATGTATCTTTGGGGGAACACTGAGGAATCATTACCCTATCAACACAATTACTCTGATGTTGTAGGAAGATTCCTCCTAGGGATCCTGCTTATACTTCAGTCAGTGGTTCCCACGTCTAGAAACTAAATCAGGTCTGGAAACTGAGCAAGGAATTGTGTCTTTTTGCTGAAGTGGCTGTACTCAGCTTCTTCATTACCCATACATCATTTCTTTTGGATGTGGAGACTGAGTAACATTCCTGTTGACTGCCCATTTAATCCGCCTCTGTAGATGTCTGCTCTACTAACTATTTCTGAAGCTCTCTGTGAGTTAGTCCCCAGCTGACTCTTTGATTTTGCTAGTCATTACAATAACTACATCTACCTGTTTCTTTAGGTAAATACTACAGTCTTCCTTTTGTTGTTTTTAGTATTCTGTAATATCCATTGCAATCAAAGATCCCATTTATGTAACAATATCTCTTACCACAAGCCGGGTCCTAAAAAGAACAGCCACCATTGAACTTCTCCATGATGCCACTTCCTTTCTCAGTAGAGTTTAGGTAAATGGGTGTCCTCTAGTAACTCCCAGAGGACAAATCATCTAGTGGCTTTTGTGGCCTTAACCATAATTACTGGACTGCTGGCCAGGAAGGGATGTGAAATGAATCTGCAGGAGACACATGTTATCTTGTAAGTCACCAGCCTTGTCATTGTTTTCAGGTAAATGAGGTATTCACACGTTTAAGACTGATATATAGGGCAACTTTTGCAAGCCCCAAAACATACACTGATGTTGGTGTCATTGTTCCATGACTCAGGTTCCACATCTGACGGGACTCTGGATTTGGAATTAAAATATCTCAAGAACTCTGCTACTTTTACTATTATGTGTTGGGTTTCAGATTTTCTATCCCCCAAAAATCCCAGGATTCTTCTATCTTCTGCTTGAAGGAGATTAGTCTTTTTAATGCTGTCTAGGATGACTTCTACCTTTATTTATTATTAGGAATTCCGGGCTTTTCAATTAATGTCTCAATACATAAAATGTCCCAGTTCCACAGTTGTCATCATTACAATTTTCCTCATATTTCTCAAATGCTCAAAATATTCTGTTTGTCAGTTCATTTTCTTCCATTGGATTTTTTTATTCCAGTTAACCTCCAGCTGAAGCTAGAAAGTTGCATCATGACAATCTGATATGGGCTATTCATAACGAAAAATTTTAGTATTTCCTTATGTTTCATTATGGACTATTGCCAGCGGTAGGGCTCTCATTGCTGGTGAGCTGGTGGTTGACACTGCTCCAAATTTTTATTTTCAGACCTTTCTTTAACTATTTCTGATTCCAGGTTAGAAAGCACGGTCTTACCCTGAGATTTGCAAGTAGGAAGTTTGTTAGAGAGTGCTCTTGAAATCAATGTGTATAGCAGGGTAAAGGAAGCAGGACTGGGAACAGCGTTAACTGGACCGTGATTAAGTTGAAAGAAAGACCTCAGTTGGTTATATGGGGATACATGGCTGATAACTCTCTTTGAAGTCATCCCAAATTGGAGAAATGGGACCAAAGCTTTATCTCCCTATATCTACCAATTATAACTTTGAGTGAGACAGCTCTCTTTAGCCAAGTTCCAGTACCAGAGAAAGACTCAGCTAAAATCTATCAGCTACCATCACTCCTGCAGCTGTGGTGATGAGTGCTTCAATCTTGGGGAAGAAGTGCTGGAGAAACATGAAATCCTATAGAATCATAATCCATGGTTTCATTTTCTGATTTTCTGTTTATTCTTTCTTCATGCATGCTCTTTCTTTCTTTCTTCTTTCTTTTTCTTTCTTTCTTTTCTTTCCTTCTTTCTTTTTCTTTCTTTCTTTTCTTTCCTTCTCTTTCTTTCTTTCTCTTTTCTTTCTTTCTCTCTTTCTTTCTCTCCCTCTTCCTTCCCTCCTTCTTTCCTTCCTTCCTCCCTTCCTTCCTCCCTCCCTTCCTCTCTCTCTCTCTCTTTCCTTCTCTCTTTCAAATGTGGTATTTTATCATTATTTTAAAAATATAAGACAATGTTGTAGACTGAATATCTATGTCCACAGAAAATTCATATGTTGAATCAAGCCCTAACCTCTATTGTGATGGTAATTAAAGATGAAAACTTTGAGAGGCAATTAGATGAATTTATGAGGGTGATGCTTTCATGATGGCAATAATGGTCTCATAAGAAGAGGCTTGCACCTACTGAGAAAAGACGATGTGAGGACAGGAAGTTGGCCACCTACAAACGAGGAAGAGGCCCTCAGCATGAACTGGGTCAGTTGGAACCTTGATCTTAAACTTCCTTGCCTCCAAAACTGTGAGAAAATAAATGTATTCTTTAAGGCATCCAATACATGACATTTTGTTATGGCAGCTCACAATAAGACAGTCAGTTTTAAGGCTATGATATAAACATGGAGAAAGCAATGTGGGCATATGACAACTCTGAAGAAAATCTCAATATTTTATTATGTTGAAAATATTATCTCTATCTGGGAACAAGGAAGAAATCTGACTCATATATGTAAGTTATCATTGGAAGGCTATCTGACGAAACTATGAAAATTGTTTCCTAAAATAACTAGAAAAAATAATCTTCTATTTCTCTCTTCTGGTGCATTTAGTTTATATAGTTTATATATACTGCTGAATATAGTTTAAATATTCCTGTCAAATTGTTTCTCATACTGAGAACAGAAGAGATCCCAATGTCAAATCTAATTTTAAAATTTTTAAATTTTTCTGCATTTATGACATGCATCTGTAGTGTGACACATCTTCAGATGCCAGATGCCTATTCATGATACCTTTTTTTAAATTCCGTTTGGCAAAATTCTGAAATCCATATATTTGATATTTATGCATTTGCCTTTATCCAAGATCTTAATTTATGCAATAACTTGTTTATCTTTTCTACTTTCTCATTTTCCCCTTTCATTCTCCCTACTCATTAATTTCTGCTAAAAATTGTGGCTTTACTGCTACAGCTTATATACTGATTTCAAAAATGTTCATGACCCGGTCTCTATGATTCAAACTGAAATATATATTAATGTAATAAAAAACATTTTAGATTAACCTTAGTGGTATTACTTCCTTGAGACTGGATAATTTTTTCAGGGAGCTTTAACTCTTCTCAGATGGCAATGTCTTATACTGGAGCATTTTCAAAACAGACTCATAGATTCCTGCTAAAACAAACAAACAAAAGAAACTAATAACAGCAAGAAAAATAATTCTTCCACCCTTTCACCTGAGTGGTTCACGCTATACAAGAATCAAATTATATTTTTTATTCTCTGTTTTTTCATCGTGAAATATTTTCCTATAAATTTTTATGAAATAATAACAAGCACATGCAAATTCTGCAGATACTTTATTTGTACCTTCTCTCTCCTTTACCTAAGTGCCTTTGTGTAGGGTTTCATTTTAGTCTTTTTAAAAAAACAAAAATTTTAAGATATTCTCTATTGTAATTTTACTTTTGAATAAATTAACATTTGCAGCTTCAAGGTTTTCTTTCTTTTGCCTTCTTGAAATATGTTGGGTTTTTTTTTTTTTTTTAATTTGGAAGCCTGATTCGTTCACTTTCAAATTTCCTTTATTTTTTTTTTCTGATACATTTCAGATAATTTTTTTGGTTGTAAGAGGTGCAGTTCCAAGTTCCTCTTTTTTTCGTATATGAATATTTAATTATCCCAGCACCATTTGTCAAAAAATTAAAAAATCTCATCTAAACTGAATTACTGAGATTCTTTTATTGAAAATCAGTTGACCTCATGTGTAAGGATTTACTTCTGGACTCTTTTCTATTCCACTGATTATTCCATTCTGACAGTTTTGATTACTGTTACTTTATAGTAAATTTTTTAATCAGAGAGTTTAAAATCTTTAACTGTTCATCGTCAGCTGATCATTCTAGCTATTTTCTTTTCCATATAAAGTTTGTAATACATCCGTCAATTTATAGGAGGTAAAATGCCTGTTGGGATGTTGTTGGAGATGGCATTTTATCTACATATATGTTGAGAGCAAACTGACATCTTAATAAATTTCAGTCATTAAATCTGTAAGTTTTAACTCTCCATTTATTTTAATCTTCAGTTTTTTTCAGCATAACTTTATATTTCTCATTTGTTAAATTTATAATTAAGTATTTTTCATGCTGAATGAATTTTTAAAATTATTATTTTATGTTTTTGATTGCTAGGTCATAAAAATGTGATTGATTTTATGTATTGGTCTTTTATTCTGAGACCTTGTTAAACAGGCTTATCAGTTTAAGGAGTAATTACTGTAATAATATAGATTGCTTAAAAATTTTTACATGCAAGCTTAGGTCATCTGTAAATAAGTAGAACTTTACATCTTCAGTATAAATGGATGTCTTTCATTTGTGTTTCTTTCCTTTTGCACAGACTGGAATCTCCAATACCATATGTAATAAAAATATGGAGAGCAAATTTGCCTGTATTTAAACTGCAAAGTCTATCTTTTCTTATAGTGTGCAGCTTCTGATGTCTCCACTCAGGTTTTTAATTATTTGGTTTATGTCTTAAGCCTGGGTTCCTAGAGATCATCACTGCTTCTACATATCTGATTGTTTGAGCAATAATTAGGAAAATAGCATGCTCAATCATCTCAAGGATCACAAGCTTTCACCAAGTGCCAGCTGATGCAAGTATATGCTGAGAAGTGTGTTCAAAGTTCAATCATTTATCAACATACCCTTTACTTTTTACCTTTCCAGTCTACTGTCTTAGGTCTCTCCCACTAGTTCTCCAATCATCAAAGGATAAGTAAAGAGTTTGTCTAATTTTTCTATTGCTTTGTTACTTCCTAGTCTCCCCAATAAATTTCAGAGGCCCAGCTCTCACTGCAATTAAAATTACAGGTTCAAAATTTGAATGTTTTTCTAATTTCTAGATGAGTTCACAATTTCAGCTGACAAGATTTTGAGTTCTTATTCTTCCCTTCCCTAATTGAACGTTCTCCCTCTAGCTAAAGAAACAGTTATTCAGGACCAAATTCATATTTATGTTGGTAAAACTACAATTTTTAGTATTTAAATGATAGGGTGAAGATATGAGAGCAGCTCCAGGTAAAAAGGCTACAAACTCTCTTCTTACAAAATTTGTAGTATTTTACAAGAATAAATACTGCTCAACTTGTATGTCTTTAGTTAACTTTCACAGCCCTGAAATGGTTCTTTTAGACAAATTTGTCCAGTATTACACATTTTTTTTGTTAGAGATTAATCATTAACCTCTTCATAAATCCCTTCTACTTGAGAAATCATTCTATTAATAAAATTGTAAATCTTAAATCAGTGCTGGCTTTCTGAGATAAAATTAATTTACTCATAATATATTAGCATTTTGTTATAATTTGCAGAATTTAACTTGCTAACATTTTGTTGAGGTTTTACTTGCACCAACCACATATTCTACAAGATGGTCTACAAGGTGTGAAAAAAATCAAGCCACCTTGAAAAATAAGTGTAAGTGCTGTAGATGACTATTTTTAAATCCAGGAACCAGATTTGTCAATGGGTGAGTCTTGAGATGATAACAGTGCCCTGACATTGAATCAAGTATTCCTTGAATATCCTCTGGAACTCTGGCTATTTCATAGCAGACAAATACAATCCAATGTTCACTTCTGAATCCCTAAATTTTAGAATTCATGACATAATATTGTTTTATGCCAAGTTGGAGGGCTGCATTAAGGCATAATTAAGGTAGAAAAATTAAGATAAATGCTATTTTCTCTATCTGAGAGTAATAATTATGACAATAGCAAATATTTATTGAAGGTTTAATATGTGTCAATCATTTTGCTAAGGATTTCACATATACTTTCTTACCTAATATGCAAACAACAATCTAATAAAATATTTTTATTTTTCTCACATTTGATAGAGGAGTAAACATAGACTTACAGAAGTTTTATAATGTACCAAGGTAAGTTAGGGCTTGATTGAAGAAACTAGAATCAGCTCTAGTGAAGTTAAGTTAAAAGTTATTGCTGTGGCATAGCAAGCAGCCTACAGAATTGTTAGCAGACAAGCAGATAATCAGTGAAGTTTAAGGGATGAATCCCATATGCAATGTCCCAAAACTGGGTTTCCATGTTTCTTCCCTGAAATGGAACTCACTCAGTTAGGAAATAATTCTAGAGCTGATGAGTTTAAAACCTCAACACTTCTGCATGTAAAATAGAAGCCTTATGCCTTGTCTCCCCTTACTTATGATTCCTTTCATATCAGTGCACTTAGAGGTAAAACTTAAATTCCATCTAGAATAATAAATGTAAGGGTGTCTGGGGCATGTAAGTTTAGCAGCACACTAGAAGGAAGTTGAAACCAAGGTTAGTGAACAATCACTCAGTATCCTTAATACTTATGAGTGTCAAAACTAGGTTAAACTGGTTTTCTTCTAAGACTTTTTCTAAATCCATTTTCTCTTTTTTCTTTATTCTCGCTTTCTCTTATGTGCATATTTGGGTGTGCATGTCTTACTCTTCTTGAAAGACAAATTTCTTCTTTATTTCCAGTGTTTATCATTATCATCATCTAATATTAATATGACAAGGAAAAAGAAGAGATACTGCAATAGACATCTCTTCAACTGAAAATGGAACACCAACCAGCCACTGAGAAACATGGGATCACAATAAAGGATGAGCATGAAGATTAGTAGAAATAACCAAGATAAGACATTTTTTATTTCTGAGCTTCCAGGATGGTGACAGGAAAAAAATGTAAGCAAGAGTACCCCATCTTGTTTTGTGAAGAAAAACATTTGGCAAAGCACTAGAGCTTCAGAGCACTTCTGAGTTGATTTAGTTTTATTCCACAATTTTCCAAGAATAAACAGTAGTTATAGTGTTTAGAGAGTTATAAATGAGAAGTTATAAATGAGAAAACTGAGATACGGCAAGGAAACACAATTTGACTCAAACTTGGAGACAGAGTCAGAAGTGAGTTCTTCTGCTCTTTAGAGCAACTTTCTTTGCTTTCTCTAATCTTATTTCCTAAACTCAAACATAGCTATGAATCTTCAGAGACAGAGAAGGGTATTTTAATGCAACCTTTGGGGAAGATGTATAACAAGTTATTTCTATACTGGTAGCTAGTTTTAAGACCACCATGTAGATTAAAAGTTACCCTGGTAATCTTATATATATACAAATTGACTCATTTACAAATATTATTTTATAATATTTTACAGAGGCCTGTGGAAGAGTTTGTTCGCAGCATGTTCAAGCAAGCCACTAGATCTTACCTGAAAAACTCATGTCCTTACTAGCTGACTGTAAAGCAAATGATGCAGCTGCATGGGTCTGTGCAAAGTGCTTGTCTAGCTCATGTTGGACTAGACAATTAAAGTCTCCAATCAAAAGAATCAACCTGTAACTATTTGCTCTCCTGTTAGCCAAATGTCTTTGCTGCTGCTGAAGTTTGCTTCATTTATCTGGACACAACTGATTTTATATATCCTTTTCTTCTCTTTCTCTATTTTATAAAATGAATGTTTTAGTCTAAAAGGAATTCCTTCCCTGCCATTGGATATAAACATACTTGAATCAAAGGGTGTAGGTTATAGGAAACACAAACCTGAGAATAGATAAGAAAACATTGAAAGTCTTGCCATGTGATTGTAGGAAAACTTGTTCTGTTTAAGAAGATGTGTCCATGAAAATCTGACAGATGCAGTAATAATAAATAACAAGGTAACCTACAAACCAGTGAATGCTTTGCAATTATGTTGACAGGAAGATATTTGTGTTAAGATTTGCCTTTCAACTGTAATATTTGCCAGATGAAATGCCTTCAGTTGTTCCAAAATGCTATTAGTATCCAAAAACAAATATGATATGAAAGATATTTGGATACATTTCTTAAAATTAATAACAGAAATATTTTCCTGGAAGAAGCAGTTGCTATACTTCTTCATAAAGTTATTTTAACTTCCTACATGACAATTCATAAAGAAACTGTTATTATAGCAAAGATTTTCCATTGTAGAGAATAGGTGAGGATAATTATCTTCATATGAACTTAATTGAAAATCAAAGAAACTAGATGCAGTTTCCTTTTACTGATTATTCTGACAGTATATTAAGTAAAGTTGTTCACGTTTCTCCACTGCATGCTCTATTTATAAAATGCTAACTACTCATTTAACCAACTTTCTGCAAGGTTGTAACATGGCCATGACTGACCCAATATCATAGTACCTGTTGAAAGAAAACAGCAAAACGGGAAAAACGAAAAGGGAAACAAGATATGAAACAATGTCTTGTTAGATCTATCTTGTTCTAAATAACCTATTAGATAGTTGGGGCCAATATTAATATTTTTCTGTGAATTTGTGGATTTGACAGATTATTTTTGCAAATCAAGGAAATAAAAATGATACAATTTGAGTGACATAAGGTCAACTAAATGATATCCCACCACAAGCATGAGACTCTAAAGAAAAATTCAACAGAAAATTAAGACCTCAAAGTCACAAAACTGTTGACCATTTGTATTTCTTTTTTCATAAATGTCTATTCAGATAATTTGTCCACTTTTTGATGGTATTGTTGGGATTTTTTTGCAGTTGAATTATTTGAGCTTCTTGTGTATTTGGAATATTAGTCCCTTAGATGAACAGTTTGTGAATATTTTTTCCTATTCTAGAGATTTTGTCTCTTCACTCTGTTAATGGTTGGGAATGTAAATTAGTATAGCCATTATGAAAATCAATATGGGGGTTCCTCAAAAAAAAGCGTAACAATAGAATAATTATACAATCCAGAAACCCCACTACTAGGTATTTATCCAAAGGAAATGAAATTAGTATATCAAATGAATAACTGTACCTCCATATTAATTGTAATGCTATTTATAATAGCCAAAATATGAATCAACCTGTGTCCATCAGCAAA
This sequence comes from Cacajao melanocephalus, assembly GCA_963573385.1. Taxonomy (NCBI): domain Eukaryota; kingdom Metazoa; phylum Chordata; class Mammalia; order Primates; family Pitheciidae; genus Cacajao; species Cacajao melanocephalus. Next base: position 17,747 of record CAUYLG010023202.1, read on the forward strand.
TGAATGAATACAGAAAAGGTGGTATATATACACAATGGAATACTATTCATCCCTAAAAAACAAGGAAATGTCACTTGCAGCAACATAGATGGAATTGAAGTTATTATGTTAAATGAAATAAGCCAGGCACAGAAAGACAAATATTGTGTATTCTTATCCATATGTGAGAGCTTACAAAGGTGAATCTCATGGAGGTAGAGAGTAGAATGATAGTTGCCAGAGGCTGTGAAGAGTGTATAAGGGGAGATGAAGAGGTTCGTTAATGGGTACAAACATGCAGTTAGACAGAAGGAATAAGTTCTAGTGTTTGAGAGTGTGATAGGGTCACTTTAGTTAACAATTTATTATATATTTCAAAATAACTATAAAAGAAAATTGGAAATATTTCCAACACAAAGAAATGATGAATATTTGAGATATCCTAAGTACCCTGATTTGATCATTACACGTTGTACGCATGAACCCAAATACTACATGTACTCCATGAATATATATAATAGTATGTATCAATAAAATTTTTAAAGAACTCTTTAAAATCAGTTGTTTGATTCTATAACAAATATCTACATATATGTAGAAGCTGTAATATTGGAGCTCCTTTCTGATCAAGGAGTGTGCTTTTACATTCCAGGGTAGAATAACAAGAGTAGGCGCCGTTTAACAGTGATATTAATTTAGGCAACTATGTAATATCCCTGAGCCTATTCTCCTTTTTAGAGTTATTGTGATTAAAAAACACTGTATGTTGTATGCAAAACAGCTTAATGATGGGTGCCACACAGTAGATCATAACTGTAATTGCATTATAAGTGTTATTTTTAAATATCTAGAAATGATACAAAAATAAGTCATCCATTGATTAACTCCAGAAGGTGAATGTCAAATCTCCATATATCTAAAAAGAAAAAAGAATTTGTCAAAAATACACAAACATACCAAAAAAAGCATCTTGTAAAAAAAGTTGTTTCAGTTAATGCCTTTGATATAACCTTCACAGGGTAATTATAATCACATCTAAAATTCAAGCATAAATAAACTTATTATTTCCCAGAATTACCTTACTTTCTCAAGACTAAATGTAAAAAAATAATCACTGATAAACACAAATTCTTTCAGATAATATTCTATCAGGTATAAAAGAGAAAATACAGTTTATGTTAGAGAGGTTAGAAGGAGATGATGAGATTTCTCTGTATTGACGATGCCTAAATTTGTGAAGAGTCAAAGCTTACTTGATGAAACTAAAGAAAGAGCTTTTTTTTTTTAATCTTCTTAAGGGAGAAATTATTCTAGATGCCTGTCATTTTCTTTTACAAATGTGCTGGAGAACTTCCAAAGGCATATGACTAAACTTCTACAAGATTAAAAAACAAACAAACAAAGAACAAAAGACAGAGAGAGAGAGAGAGAGAGAGAGAGAGAGAAACAAAGAAAGAAAAGAAAGAAAGAAAGAAAGAAAGAAAGAAAGAAAGAAAGAAAGAAAGAAAAAGAAAAAATGGAACTAAGTAAAAAAAGGTGAAGAATTCACAATGCATTTGCTTCTTTGTTTTATTTGAGGAAAGAAAAAAAAACTTTCCCTCCATTGCATTTGGACAGGAGTTCAACATATCCAGAAAATAAATTATAGACCTAAAGAAAGGTGTTCAAAATTGTGTAGAAATCCACAAATTTTGTAGAAGTCAGATAGAAGAAACGTATTGATTGTGGTGATATGAACTTTGGGTTTTCCATAATAGAGTCTCATGCTGTAATCTATATTAACCCAACATAAACGTTACAATCTGTTTAAGCCATAAGCAAATTGAGAATATATTCACTTCTATAAGGATCAGTCGAGTTTGTTGATCTTGCATCTATTATCCTACATACTCTGAGCCCTCAAAATTTGCCAAGCCCTTTCTCATTCTATAAATCTCTTCATTCCTTTTGTGAGGAAGAATATAAGGAGCTTTAATCATGTTATCCAGTGATCCAGTTGCCATTTTTGCTGTGGTTCACTCCTTGACCTTCAACTTAGTTCCTGTACCTAAATCCTTGCCTTGTTTCTCACTGCCAGAAATTCAGCCGCAGGCTATATCTGTGTACTTCTTGGTTCTGAGTCCTGTTTTGAGCTGTTGCCTCCAAATCTTTGTGTCAGTCTTTTCGAATGTCTGCTGAAAGCCTGAGTGGGTTTATATCTTCTTCCAATGAATAAAAATTCCCACTAATGCAGTACACACTGGTGTCTTTTGATGTCTCAAATGTAGTCTACCTTCGTTTAGTTATGTATCACTGTAAACATTACTCCATATGGAAAATTTTTAAATGAATGAATTGGTATAATTTACCAATAATCTTCAACTCTAAATCAAAAATTCAAAAGCATATTTAAGTCAAAATGCAATTGATGTTAATTACTTATTAATTTAAAATAAGATGATATTGGTATTACTTTGTTTTATACAATATGCATTCTAATACAAATACATATCCCTCTCTTCCTCTCTTTATTTCTCCTTCTCCTCATCCTCTTGATCCTCTTATCTTCCTCATTCTTCTTTTCTCCCTCCTCCTTTTCCTTCTTGTAAAGCAAAAGATGTAGAAAGTCATAGGTCTCAAGATGCTAGATGGTTAATCATTCCACAAAAGCAAATCACATAATGTCATAAAAAAAAAAGCATGGGATCTGGTTTGGGGCTGACCTGGATTTAAATCTTAGAAGCATTTTTACCATATTGTTGAAAATATATCCAATTTTTTTGTTATTTTGCTTACTTGTGAAATGGACACATCCACCACTCAGAGATTTTGCAAAGATCAAATTAAGTAATAGACAAAATGTGCATAACTTTGTAACTGGCACAAAGTAGATACTCAGCTAATTTTTACCATCTCCCTTTCCAAATTTCCTTCTCTTTAATAATTAATTAGGTATGGTAATAAATCATTATCTGCACCTCCTTCAGTATGCAACTCAGTTGGCATTCATATTTTCTTATAGATTCAAATGTACAAATGTTAACAAATATATGTAGAAAAATGCATTACTTCATTGCTGTATATTGTTAAGTATATTATCTGATGGTACAAGAAATTATTTAGCTTTCAGTCAGTAAAAATGTATAAAACATATGGTTCCCTATACTCTCTTCCAATAAGCAATACATACTACCATATGAACAATGTTCTCAGCCAAAGTTTTGGATATTCTATTTATGTAAGTTGAGAAAGATCAGTAGTATATAATACTTACTGTTCACAGCGTCCTCTATTTCTTATAGTTGTTTTGCATTTTACTACTAATATTAATCTATAATGGCTAACAATGTACAATTGATACTGTTAAAGAAAAAAAATCCAAAGAATGAAATCCTAGTCTGCTGAAGATTTAGAGCTTCTCAATGTGACTTCAGTAAAGTATCCAAAAACATAGAGGACAAAAATCATCAGATAGGTTGAGATGAGATGGCTGAAAGTCCTTTGATGCTATGAAGGTTAGAACAGATACCACTGAAATCCATTAGGACAGATCAACTATTCAACAATGCTAGTTGGAAGGACCTACAGCCAAGTAATATCACAAATCCACCGAATTAGAAGAGTTGAGACACTTCTAATTTTTAGTGCTGGAAATATATCTTAAAAATGAGAATTATGGAACAACTCTATGTATTATTGATGTATTTAATGCACCATTTTCTGGAATGCATCCCATTTTATACCACAGTCTTAAAATTAGAAAGAAACTTGGAGGACATCCAAACAAACTTGCAACCCAATGAAGAAATTCTTTTCCCTACATCATTAAAAAATAATTCTTCATTTCACATTTGAAAAATTTTAATATTAAAGAGCTAACTTCTTTACACATTAACCTCTGGAATTATACAGATTAGGATTTCAGAAGAAAAGAGACAATACATTCAAAAAGGTCTAACTAAGTGACTTTAATGTAGGTGTTACCTACAGAGGCATGCGTAGAGTTACTAGAATTACTAAGGCATAGGGAAAGGCCCAGTGGTGAGTAATAACGGGAAACCTTGGCCACATCTGGGACACCAGGGTTAGATGTCCTTCTCATCCTTGTCCCTAACTAAGGATGTCGCTTATCATTGTTTTTACTCTGTTATATTATGTACTCTGTAAATACTTTCAACTTTAAGTGTCATGTCATTTGCTGATTCCCAAGTTTTTGTTCTTCACTTCTTGATAATAGCTTTAGCTGTTGGCTTTTTGTTATTTTTTTCTAAAAATGGTCTTCATTGGAGTTTGTAGATGAGCCTTCTAGCCACTAGCCTCTCAGTTTTTTGAAATTCTCTCCTCCAATGATTGTCTTTCTTCTTCCTCATCTGCTCACTCTCATAGTCATTATAGTCCTTGGCACTAAAAGTAACCATAACCTCTCCCTACCCTCAATTTTACTGATCAAGTCTTATTTTTCCAAGTCACTGTTTGAATCAACTTCAATGGTATTGTCCCAACCTGGGGATTCCTTTATCTATTACTACAGATGAGTAGTTTGTTTGCACTAGGTCTTATACCTCTCCACCTTATAGAAAATTATCCCAGAAATTCTCCCTTATATCATTTACATCATCAATTTTTAATTGTTCTCTTATTGCCATCAATGTATAAGCATGCTCTTACTTCTCCCAGTTTAAAAAATAAAGCAAATATTCTCTTACACCCATATGCCACAACACCAGATCTTTCTTTACAGTAAAATCCTTTGAAGACTTATTGCATTTGTTTTCAATTCCTTCCATTTCCCTATCAAACACAACTAAATAATGCTTTAGCTCACACAATTACAACAAAACTGCCCTTGTCTAGCTCTCTAGTGCCATCATCGTCATGAAAACCAATAGTTGTTTCTGGTCTTCATTTTATTTCTGCTATCAGCTCTCTCCTTCATGATTTTTCCCACCTATTTGGCTTCCAGAACACAATTCTCTTTTGGTTTTACTCTCACTTTTCTGGTAACTTCTAATTTTCCTTTGCTAATACTTACTCTTCTATATTGTCTTCTTAATACTGGAATACCCCAGCATTTACCTTTATCCTTTACTCTTCTTGACATAAACTTACTATGCTTGCAGTCATATCCCACTTTTGTAGCTTTAAATACTCTCTAAATGGTGATGAGTCTCATAATTGTATCTTTAGCCCAGAACTCTCTTCTGAAATTGCTTGTATCCTCTGCCTCCACAAAAGCACCACTTTGAAATCAATATGTATTTCAAACCTTAGTAACTCCAGTACTGAATTCCGGCACTTTATTTATTTATTTCTAGCAAAATAAAATTGTTTCATTTGCTGTTTTATCCCTCCAGTTACAAAGTATAAACACCTGGAGTCCTCCTTTTCTCCTTTTTTTTCTCTCACACTCCACATTCTTTTCTTTTCTTTCTTTCTTTTTTTTTTTTTTAATGAAATGCTGTTGACTTTGTCTTCAAAGTCCGTAAAATATAATCCAAAAGTTTTTCAAGAGCTCCATTGCTACCACCCTGGTTAAATCCCTCATATTAACCCTGTGTGGGAAATAGCTAAGCTACATAAATGATCTTACCGCTTCTACCTTTGCCCTTCTAAAGCCTTTTCTTGACACATCAGTCAGAAAGATCTTTTTAAAATATAAGGCAGAATGTGTTACTCCTCTGCCTAAAATCTTATAGTGGATCCTGATATCTTTCAGAGTAAATATCAAGTTCTTACAATGGAACAAAATGCCTTAGGGGATTTCACTCTCTGATACTTTGCTTAAGTCCTCACAGGCTACTGTCCCTTACTTTTTCCACATGAGACACATCAGCCATCATGAATTTCTTGAACACCATGAGCATATTCTTACCTTAAGATATTGACACACGCTTTTCCTTCTTCCCCTCTTTTTGGAGCACTCTGTCACATTCCCACATGCCTTTCTCCCTTCCCCACCTCCTTCTTTTTAAATTTAGAAATGGCTCTCTTTTTTTTTAAATTGCACTTTAGGTTCTGGGGTACATATGCCCTTACCCCTTTTAAATCTGTTTAAATGTCACTTTTTTTCAATGGGGCTTACCTAATCCCTCTTTAAAATGTTATCTTGTCTCAATGAACTTACATTCCTCAGCTTCCTTAACCTTCTCTACTCTTTCTTTCTACCAACAATTATATAATATACTGTAAAACTTACATTTACTTGAATTTTATGTATGTATAGTACATTTAGTATGCTCTTTATTCACTATCTCCCCTTCTTGAAAGAAAGATCTATGAAGACAAAAATTGTTGTATTTTGTTTACTGATACAATTCAAAAACCTAGAGTTGCCTCGGCAGAGGAGGGACTCAATATTTGTTGAATGAATATATGGATGTTAGAATATATATGAATAAATTACTATCAAAGAATCTTCTAACTTTCATGACTCAGTGGGAGGTACTGAGGAGAGGGCTGGCTCATCTTTGGAGTAGTTAGAGAGGCACTTGCTTACAGTTTGAAGTGGGGGACCTTAGACCACATGTCTATAAGATCTTGAAGACTTTGTCTAAGGGTTTTCTATACATGTAAATGTTTCCAGAAATTTCCGCTTGCTTACACTGGAGGTTCCTGAGAAATACTTCCTACCTACTCAAGCAAAGTATCTGAGTTGGGGCCCAGGGACTGCACTTTAGTGATCCTTTTTAGTGACATTTATGTATAATAACCTCTTAGAAATACAGCCGCAACTCTTTACAAATAATACCTCACTGGAAAATATATATTTTAAATTACTGTTTGAGGAAAAAATGTAGAAGGGATGTTTGTTTGGGTGTGGGGCAATGAGAAGAAAAGAAAACAAACAAGGGAAAATGCTTGGTTTTAAAGCAGAATAGAGAGTCAGAACAAGAAAGGCAAATTATTTTACAGGTTTGTCCACCCTCACCCAGAGGAATGAGTACAATGTAAAAGAGATTGGAATTTGAAGGAAAATCAGAATCTTAGGAAACAATCATCCCTTATCCTAAGTTCTATCCATTTTTCACATAGTAATAGAAATTAAACACGCTGAATTTTCACATCTTGCAGGAGAGGACTGAAAAAACGTAATTGCTTCCAGTGTTGCTATACATATTAAAAATGTAATTATAATGGAAACAACAGTTGAGGTTTCAATGAAAGGTCAAATAATTATTTTTCCTATTGCCCTGACTAAATCACATGGACACCATAGACATGCTCCTATGTACAGCAGCATCCCTGGAGATTACTATTGTACATGACTATCATAGTATTGCCTTGAATTACCCTTTCAAAACCACAGAAATCCCAAGCAGTTTCCACATTAAAGATCATAAAGCTACCCTATTTTAACTGATCACCGTTCAGCAGAGGAGGTGCTAAATAAGATTACTATCTGACAGGTTGGCAAGTCAGGTAAGAATTTTCTCACTGAATACAGACAACCCATGTGGAATTAGCAAAAAAAAATTTAGATTGGAAATTTTAAAATGTATTATAATTGATTCTGCCAGGATTAGATATTGGTTAACATTTTAGTAGATAATAAGTTATTAGGTAATTTGATGATATAGAAATGTATCAAAGAGTATAGTTTCAGTTTTTGGAACATATTTGAGAACTGGGGTATTAAAAAGAAAGTATTTTAAATGACTTTGTAGCGAATGTGAACAATATTTTTCATTGATAATGTATGTGATTCTTGTTAAAATAACAACCATTCTGTTTTTTGCCACTTGCAAGGGGTTCTGAACTTTACAGACTCTTTTAACTTTTATTTTACATGCAAAGGGGTACATGTGAAGGTTGTTACATAGGTAAACTTATGTCATGGAGGTCTGTGGTTCAGATTATTTTATTATCCACGAATTAAGTCCAGTAGCCAATAGTTTATCTTTTCTGCTTTATTTTCCCACTGTCATCATTCAAGTAGGTCCCAGTGTCTGTTGTTTCCTTATTTGTGTTCATAAGTTCTTACCATTTAGCTCCCACTTATAAGTGAGAATATGAGGTATTTTTTTTCTGCTCCTCAATCAGTATGCTGAGGATAATAGCCCTCTAGCTCCACTCATGTTGCACAAAAGACATTGTCTTGTTCTTTTTTATGGCTGCATAGTATTTCATAGTACAAATGTAACACATTTTCTTTATCCAATTTGTCACTGATGGCCATTTAGTTTGATTCAATGTCTTTGTTAGTGTGCATAGTGCTGCAATGAACATTCGCATGTATGTGTCTTTATGGTAGAATGACTTATATTCCTCTGGTTGTATATCCAGTAATGGAATTGCTGGGTCAAATCATAGTTCTGTTTTTAGCTCTTTGAGGAATCACTATAAAGCTTTCTACAACGGTTGAACTGATCTACACTCCAACCAACGGTGTATAAATGTTTTCTTTTCTCCACAATCTCACCAGGATCTGTCATTTTTTGACTTTTTAAAAATAGACATTCTGACTGGTATGAGATGGTATCTAATTTTATTTTGATTTGCATTTCTCTAATGGTCAGTGATATTGAGCATTTTTCATATGCTTCTTGGCTACAAGAATGACTTCTTTTGAGAAATGTTGGTTCATGTCCTTTGCCCACTTTTTACTGGTGTTGTTTTTCTCTTGTAAATGTGTTTACATTTCTTATAGATGCTGGGTATTAGAGCTTTGTTAGATACATAGTGTGCAAAAAATTTCTCCCATTCTGTAGATTGTCTGTTTACTCTGTTGATAGCTTCTTTTGTTGTGCAGAAGCTCTTTAGTTTAATTAGATCCTACTTCTCAACTTTTGCTTTTGTTGCAATTGCTTTTGGCATCTTTGTCATAAAATCTTTGTCCATTCCTATGGTCCAGGATTATATTGTCTAAGTTGTCTTCCAGAGTTGTTACAGTTTTGGGTTTTACATTTAAGTCTTTCATTCATTTTGAGTTGAGTTTTGTACATGGTTTAAGGAAGGAGTCCAGTTTCAGTCTTCTGCATATGGCTAGCTAGCTATCCCAGCACTATCTATTGAATGGGGAGTCTTTTCCCCACTGCTTGATTTTGTCAGCTTGGTGAATATCAGGTGGTTGTAGATGTGTGACTTTATTCCTGGGTTCTCTATTCTGTTTCATTGATCTATGTGTCCATTTTGTGCCAGTAACATGCTGTTTTGGTTACTGTAGCCCTGTAGTATAGTTTAAAGTTGGGTAATATGATGCCTCCAGCTTTGTTCTTTTTGCTTTAAATTGCTTTGGCTATTCAAGGTCTTTTTTTGTTCCATATGAATTTTAAAATAGTTTTTTCTAGTTCTGTGAAGAATGCTATTGATAGTTTGATAGGAATGGCATTGTATTTTTACATTGCTTTGATCAGTATGGACATTTTGATTATATTTATTCTTCCTATCCATGAGCATGGAATGTTTTTCCATTTGTTAGTGTCTCCTCTGATCTGATTTTTTTTGAGCAGTGTTTTGTAGTTCTCATTGTAGAGCTCTTTCATGTCCCTGGTCAGCTATATTCCTAGGTATTTCATTCCTTTTGTGGCAATTGATAATGGGATCGTCTTTCTGATTTGGCTCTCATCTTGGCTGTTTTTGGTGTATAAGAATGCTAGTGAACTTTGTACATTAATTTTATTTAAAAAAAAGCTTCCAGGTTTTTCCCCATTTAGTATAATGTTGGGTGTAGGTTTCTCATAGATGGCTTTTATTATTTAGAGACACAATAACAAAAAAAGAAAACTTCAAGCCAATATCCTTGATGAACATTGATGCAAAACTCCTCAACAAAATACTTGCAAACTGAACCCAGTAGCACATCAAAAAGCTAATCCACTACAGTCAAGAAGTCTCCATCCCCAGGATGCAAGGCTGGTTTAGCATATGCAAATCAATAAATGTGATTCATCACATAAACAGAATTAAAGACAGAAACCACATGATTATCTCAGTAGATGCAGAAAAGTCTTTCAATAAAATTCAACATCATTTCATGTTTAAAAATTTCATAAAACTATGTATTGAAGGAACATACCACAAAAATATTTTTTAAATGTTATATTCTGTCCTTTAGTCAAAACTCAGCACTTCACACTTGAAAAAAAAAAAAAGTAAACCTTCACATTGTCTCTGAAGATACAGCAGAAAAGATAATCTGAAAAGTCTAATATGAAGGTTATGAAACTATTTTCAGCTGCCACCCTGGTAAACTCAAGACAGTATTGACTTTTTTCCCCCCCAAGACAGTCTCACTCTGTCACCCAAGCTGGAGTGCAGTGATGTGATCTCAGCTCACTGCAACCTCTGCCTCCTGGGTTCAAGCGATTCTCCTGTCTCAGCCTCCCAAGTAGCTGGGATTACAGGTGCCCTTCATGGCACTTG